>JAUPMG010299095.1:0-31034 GCA_031762675.1 Pachysandra terminalis | reverse complement strand
TTTGTATATATCACTTTATATTAAGTTTTTTTTACAGGTTTACTTGTAGCTTTAAGTGAATGATGTTTTCTCTTCTACAGGTTTCAAAGACTGATAGTATTTGTTTGCAAGTTCGAACTCACATATAAATAGGAAAATTATTTAAAAAAAAATATGGTTATGGACAGCGGTCTAATAAGATCGCCGTCTATAATTGTGTTTAATGGCGGTCCGGACCACCGGCCAAGTCAAATATAATCACTGTGACATACCATTTAACAGCGGTTTATGAGCATCGGGTATTGGGTAATTATTAACCGCGGTTCTAAACCACCGTTGAAAGGCATTAGCATAGGCTTTGGGCAGCTGTTTGTGCCTGCAGGGAAATCGTGAACTATTGTCAGCGGTCTCATTAACCACTGCGTAAAGATGTTTATGGACGGCGGGCCATAGCCGCCAACAATATGGACTTCCTTAGACGGCTGTTGGTACTCCCCGTCGTCATGTCCGCCGATAATGCTTTCCTCGGCGGGTGTGACCTGGACCACCGACTTATTCGAAGACGGCGGGCTTTACATATTAGACGGCGGTTTGGGACCGTCGGCAAAAACCACATATTTTGTAGTGACATTCCCTGTGTTTTGTCAATATTGTGACATAGTCTTTGAGAGTTTGTAACTAGGTTTATTGAAGATCAATAGTTGCCGATCAAAGAAGGCCAAGCTACATCGACGCATCTATTGGATTGGTCCCCTAACCAAGTGTAGTGGGTGGTTTTGTGAGGAAGTCACCAAGAGTAATATTACTGACTGACGAGAACCTAAATCAACGAGTGACCGTATCTCCTCTCTAGAAGAACTAAAGAGTAAGACTAAGTCACCGTCTCGCACGGGTCGAGTAAAAATAGGGGAAATAATGAGTCAAGGCATAGGAACTTCTCCAACCCCTAGGGCTCTAATTGAGATTATGAATGAGCCTTTTGTAGGCTACTTACTTACCCAAATAGGGATCAAGTCAGACGTAGTTCAAGGTTTGGTGGACCGTTTAACACCGGTCGAACCAGACTAAGGAAAACAGTGAGCCAATGCTAAGAATTACGTGAACACACTTCATAGATACGTTTTTAGGAGTCTAATGCCTTTTCCTCCATCCTTTTTCTCCAACCTTCCGAATGTGGGAAGTGAGCCAGTAGTTATAGCTTTTGGAAGAAAGTTAACTGCAGTTAGAATTCCCAACTATCGTTTCTGACGGTAGTTAAAACGTTTTCCTACGGTATTACGCATTATGTACCCCAGTTTCTTAGGTGGACCAATCACAAATCATTTTTATGTATTTAGGATTTGCCAATGAGAGACCGTGATACAGCATGTCATTCACGATATGTCACGCTCATGACGCCTCGATATGGGCATTGGAGATCAGTATGAATAAGTGATAATGAAAGTTGTTTAGACTTGGCATCGTCGAGATTGTCTAGTCTAGGCGCCATCGAGACTATTAGTCTTAGTACTTTCAAGGTTCTCGAACCTTAGCACTTTTGAGACTGTGTGACCTTTTACATCGTCAACGTTCCCTCTTGACGCAGGAGTTCCTTCTACATCATCAAGGTTCCCTCTAAACGAAGGCTATGTATCACCTTCTACATTCTTAAGCATCGCTTTGAACGAAGGTATGTATCACCTTCTACGTCTTAGAGCATTGCTCTAGATGGAGGTAGTATCACCTTCTATGTCTTAGAGCATTGTTCTAGATGGAGGTAGTATCACTTTCTACGTCTTAGAGCATCTTTCTATATTAAGGTAGTATCTCTTTCTACGTCTCAGAGCATCGCTCTAGACGGAGGTATGTATCGCCTTCTACATCGTTGAGCATCACTCTAGACGGAGGTAGTATCGCCTACGACGTCACCGAGCATCGCTCTTGATGGAGGTAGTATCACCTACGACGTCATCGAGCATTGCTTTAGAAGGAGGTAGTATCGCTTATGATGTCATCGAGCATCACTCTAAACGGATCTAGTATTTCTTATGTCGTCATCAAGCATCGCTTTAGACGGAGGTAGTATGGGTCGTATCGCCTACGATGTCATTGAGAAGCTCTCTAAACAGAGGTAGTATCACCTACCACATCACCGAGCAATGCTCTAGATGGAGGTAGTATCACTTACGACGTCATCGAGCATCGCTCCAGACGGAGGTAGTATTGCCTACGACGTCATCGAGCATTGCTTTAGACGGAGGTAGTATTGCCTACGATGTTATCGAGCATTGCTCTAGACGGAGGTAGTATCACTTACGACATCATCAAGCATCGCTCTAGATGGAGGTAGTATCGCCTACGATGTCATCAAGCATCACTCTAGATGGAGGTAGTAACACTTACGACGTTATCAAGCATCGCTCTAGACAGAGGTAGTATCGACATCTTACAACTTCCAAGGAGATCTCTCCCCTTAGGTGTAAATACATATTGATATTGTTCACCGAGACACGTCTCCTTGAAAAATGTGAGGCGCACCTCTAAGACTCTCAAGAACCCGAGGGGTTGTCCCATCGCAGGTGGGCGCTCTAGAGTATGACTTAAGAGGATGTCCCAGCACAAGTGGGACTCTCAAGAACCCGAGGGATTGTCCCATCGTAGGTGGGCGCCTCGAGTATGACCTGAGAGGTATTTCTGTATTAGTATCCTACTGTAAAGGGTCTGGCATCCCGCTGTGGAGTACCTATTGATATTTGTTTCATTACATATTCATTGTGTAGTGTTGATCATCCTGTGATTAATGTAATAAAGGGTCATCATGGTAGCGTACTAGCTTCTCCCTATATCTATGTCTCGGTTGTACATTCCTTGAACCGGTTCCTCGAACCTATCAGGGTTCTTCCTTAGGAAGTTCTCGAGGGTTATACCCATGGGTATCAATGGGGATCTTTCTATGTGTCGGTCATAGTCCTGATATGTGGGAGTCTATTATTGGGCTATTCGCCCATACCATTTTTCATATCTACATTTCGGTCCCCCTGACCATGATGATCATCTTCAAGATATTGGCATAGTCATGGTATAGTTTGACTAACATTGTCACTGCACACCGATCACTGAACTTGAGCATTGGCGTGGCGTGGAGAAGTATCTTTTCATCGGCATCCCGCCGTGAAGTATTGGTTTCTCGCTAGGGAGTATAGAGGCACATCTCTTAGTTGATATCTCATCGTGGAGTATCGGCATCCCGTCATGAAGTATAGAGACGCATCTCTAAGTCGGCATTCCGTCGTGGAGTATTGGCATCCCGCCATGGAGTATAGAGACGCATCTCTAAGTTGGCATCCCACCATGGAGTATAGAGATGCATCTCTAAGTCAGCATCCTGTCGTGCAGTATTGTCATCCCGCCATGGAGTATAGAGACGCATCTCTTAGTCGGCATCTCGCCATGGAGTATAGAGACGCATCTTTTAGTCGGCATCTCGCGGTGGAGTATTGGCTTCTCGCCATAGGGTATAGAGACGCATCTCTTAGTCGGCATCCTGCCATGGAGTATTGGCATCCCATCATGGAGTATAGAGACGCATCTCTTAGCTGGCATCCCACCGTGGAGTATTCGCATCCCGCCATGGAGTATAGAGACACATCTCTTAGTCGGCATCTCGCCGTGGAGCATTGGCATCTCGCCATGAAGTATAGAGAAGCATATTTAAGTCGGCATCCCATCGTGGACTATTGGCATTGTGCCATAGAGTATAGTTATGATCATGTGGTAATACGATAGTCATCATCAGTGTACATTGTTTGTCGCTAAGACTAATCCCACAGGATTGGGTCTTGCTTTTGATCTCGCCCATTTTTGTTCTTGGGCTTTGGTACATACACTAATCCCTACAGGACTTGGTAATAATAAATTATAATGATAGTGCCTGGCGCCACCTCATCCGCAGGATGGGGTTGCCATTGACTTCCCCATGCACCTAGGGTTGGCGCCACTAGGATCAGTCCCCACGAGTCTTAAAATATTTAATTTGAGTAAAGTCAATAAATTTTGAATTTTCTTGGTGCCATCTCACATACAAGCAGAGTTGCCTTTGACCCCCCCCCCCCCCCCCTCGTTCCTGGGGTCTGGCGCTAGTAGGGTCAATCCCCACGGGACTTAAAATATTTAATTTGACTAAAGTCAATAAATTTTGAATTTTCTTGGCGCCACCTCACCCGTAAGAGGGGACTGCCTTTGATGCCCCTTGCTCCAGGGGTCTGGCGCCCGCATGATCAGTCCCCACGAGACTTAATATATTTAATTTGACTAAAGTTAATAAATTTTGAATTTTCCTGGCGCCATCTCACCAGCAGACGGGGGCTACCTTTGATGCCCCTTTTCCTGGGGTCTGGTGCCAATAGGATTAGTCCCCACATAACTTAATATATTTAATTTGACTAGAGTCAATAAATTTTGAATTTTCCTAGCGCCACCTCACCTGCAGGTGGGGGCTGCTGTAACGGCATGGAGCTTTTAACTATGTCTGCTTGATTTAGTTAGCCATTGTGATGTTTATTTTCCCTTACTTGGATTAACCACTGGGTTAATCCTGCCTTGCCAACGGTTGTGATTTCGCCTCATTAACTTGGGTGCTACACAACCTAGCGTGGCCCTTTTTTATTTGTGATGTGTGATAAGGATCCCTTTAATCCTTTGATTTATGATGTGTGGCCATGATTTATTGTTTCCTTCTTTTGTTTTGAATTCAATGGCTAGGATTGGAGAAAACATGGTGGTTGGAGGGGTATACCTACTCCCACCCATGTCTAAATCCAATGGTTAGGATTTTTAGTGGTTGAAATCTAGGGCTTAGCTTGTGACAACACATTAAACCAAACACAAGAGGCATGACTCTCTCTTTGTTTGTCTCTTCCATGCATGGAAGAGCTTGTATGCACAAAACCTTAGAGAATTCTTGATTGGAGAAGCTTGGAGAAGAAAAGGAGCTTGAAAGCTTGTGCTTTCTTTGATTTGGTCACATTTACATCTTTCTCTAGGTAAGTAAAATGGTTCAATATAATCTTAGATTGAAAAATGGATGCTCATGGTTCACTTTCATTGATTCTCCACCCTATTTCATGTTTCCTCTAGTGAGAATGATTTCATATGGTTGTATGCTTCAATGGTGCTTTAAGTTTCATAATTTATACTGTGTTCTGTGTGAAATCTGTAGTGGATGAATTATTTTAGGTTCTTGTGCTATTTGGATTGTTATTAAGAGGAAAAAACCCATAAAACTAGCCTAACGAGAGGTTCAACGACCTGCTCGGTGCGCTGAACGCCTTCAAGAACTCTCGGCAACGTACTCGGTGCACCGAATAGTACGCCGAGCATTCTGGGGATTTTCAAGGTCCTTGGAAAGTTCGCGGAGAACCATATCGGTGCACTGAGGAAATTTTAGGGATTTTCAAGGTCACTGGATAACTCGTCGAGAAACACTTTGGTGCACTGAGGACCCCACCGAGGCTGTCCGCCGAGAACCACAACCTTAGTTCCTTTTATTTGATCTACCATACTTGAGCTCACTTTTGTTTGATTTGATTAGAAATGATGAAACATGTGTCCTAAACTACATTGCTTATGTACTTCCTTCTTTATGAAACAACAATTATGCCTCAAGAACATGTGACTCGTAAACTGTAGTTAGTTATACATGAAGAATGATCTTATGATTCATAATTATTCGATAATGCTCCCTGTACACAAGAAAGATGAATGTTTAGTCAATGTGCACCTCTTCACTTGCACTGCATTGGCTCTCGACCATAACATGGTCCATGAGTAATTCCCTCTATCTCCGAGTCCACGCGATGGATTTGAGAGTTAATAAGAGCGTTATGATACGAAATCGTATTGAGTGAGGAGACTGACAGGTTGAGTTGAGGGACAAGCTACCCAAATATACTCACCCCTGTCTTATGGACACCTTTTCCCAAGGAAAATTCATATAGTGAAATCTTGGATGTATATAGAGAGAGAGAGAGAGAGATATGTTGACTATTAATGGACATGATTTCCTGAGGCAATTCAAGTGATGGAACCTTAGAGTATTACCCATGATAAAAAATAAGTGGGGGGATTGTGCCTCCTAGGTTGAGAACCCTTAAAACTATGTCTGAGCTCATAGATTATCATATCCTTGAGAAGAGCTTGTATTAGGGGGATGGCTTGTGAAGACATCTTGCTCAAGGATTAATCAATCATGTGGGAACATGTCACATTGATAAGCTTAACAGATTGCATAGCATATTAGATTTTGTTTGTTAGATCACCTTGGTGAACACTACACGTAACTGGAGCACTACATGGATTAAATTAAGATTCGACCCCCATACATTCTTACTGAAGTTTCATCATCTCTTGATTATTATGCTTGGATATCCTTGATTAGTGGCCTTGGCCCTGCATCAATTTTAGATTAATTTGAATCCTTTTACTTACTGGATTTTATACCTCATGCTTTTTATCAACCACCTTTCAGGTTCTATAGATGAGGGCACTTTGGATAGCGAAGTGCAGGAAGAGAATCCCGAAGATGAAGAAGACTCTTATTATGATTTATAGTGATGTAATATGATGTTTGGATAATGATGTATTATCTTTTGGACTAGTTTAGTAGGAGAGATTTGATTTTAACCTGGAACTTTATTTTGATTCACTATCTTCCGTTGTTTTTGTATAGAAATTGAGGTAATACATTAAAGTGATGCTTTTATAGTATTGTGTTTTTCTTGAATGTCCAACGATGTTTAAGTGCTAGTGCGATACTTGATACCACTCTCGTGTGATTTGGGAGTGAGAGTCATGTCCCAGATGATTAAGGGCTCCTTAGTGAATCCTTAGGTTTTGGGATATGACAAAGTTGGTATCAAAGCTATTGTTCTTCGTTTTTATCGGATTTCTTCAAGTTTTTGATGTGATTATGATTTGAAAGTTTTCTAGGTGCAAATATTTCATAAGTTTTCTGCGTGTTGAATGTTAAATGTTAACCATCTGAAATTCTTAACTTACAAGGAATTCGTATGTTATCAATCTCAGTTTCAGGTACCTAACAAGTTCAAATGGCCGGTAGAAGAGGTCGACGTATGTTTGAATCTGCTTGAGGAGAACCATGCCGACAATCCACAACTTGTCGGCATATATCAAGCTATGGGTGATATGGCCACTATGATACAGCGAAAGCAGGCTCAACTCCGTAACCGTGCACAGAGGAATATTACCGGTATTGAGAGCTTCAAGAAGTTAGGACCGACCGTGTTCAAGGGAACAACAGATCCTGTTGCAACTCAAGCTTGGGTTGACTCGATAGAGCATGTATTTGAGGTCATGGAAGTAGAAGATCTAGATATGGTATGTTTTGCAGCCTTTATGCTTGAAGGAGAGCCTCGAAGGTGGTGGAAGTCTGTCCTAGTGATCAACCCCGTCAACTCATTGATGAAATTCAAGGAAGTCCTCTACCTTG
The DNA here is from genome assembly GCA_031762675.1 of Pachysandra terminalis. Lineage (NCBI taxonomy): Eukaryota > Viridiplantae > Streptophyta > Magnoliopsida > Buxales > Buxaceae > Pachysandra > Pachysandra terminalis. The sequence goes on along the minus strand of JAUPMG010299095.1, from coordinate 23,569 downwards.
AGTACTTTCCCAAGACGATCAGAAGAGAGAAGGAGCTTGAGTTCATGAAGCTTGAACAAGGGAGCATGTCAGTGATGGAGTATGCAGCCAAGTTCGCAGAACTATCACAGTTTGACAAATACGCAGTGGATGAGGAAGGGAAGAAAGCATTCCGGTTTGAGAGCGGATTGAGGCCGAACATCAGGAGTTGACTGATTATGAGAGAATTCATGGAGTACCACAAGGTTGTGGAATGTGCATGGAAAGTGGAGAAGGATATGATGGAGTTCTGCAAGATTTTGGATCAAAGGTTAGCCAAGAGTAATGCCAGGAAATTTCATAAACAACCAGTCAGAGCAGCAGACGAGATAGAGGATACAAGGCCTGTCTAACCCTTTTGACATTGGGAGACCGATCATGAAGTGCTTCAACTGCGAAAAACTGGGACATCACTTCAAAGCATACCGAGCACCAAGGAGGCCACAACAGAATTTCTTTCAAGGACAATAGCAACTTGTGCCGAAGCCGCACTATCCTTAGAATCCCAGGCCTGTACATCAAGTGCAACCATTCAAGGGACCCAAGAACAGACCTCTACAACAACAGTTACAGTAGCAACTTCAGTTAGGCAAGGTCTACGCCCTGGCACCACAATAGAGTGAAGTCATAGAAGGTACCATACGCCTCTCTCATATCTTTGCAAAGGTCTTGTTTGATACCCGAGCATCTCATTCATTTATAGCTTCATCACTTGCACTTTGTTTGGGTTTGCACATGAAGGACCTGGAAAGGAGCCTTGTAGTAGCAAATCTAGTAGGAGGCACAACACAATTAGATAAAGTTTGTGAGTATTGTTTGGTTATGATTGGTGAGTCCACACTAATCATTAACCTTATTGTACTTAACATCATTGAGTTTGATGTGATTCTGGGGATGGACTGGGTAGCAGCACACCACGTGCATATAGATTATCATAAGCAAGTAGTTTCTTTTCCGTCTTCGGAAGGCAAGAGTGTGAAGGTGGTTGTATCGAGATCTGGAGTGCCTAACCTCTCAGCTTGTTCGGATTTATAGTCTATCGAAGAGAAGAGATAATGGGAAGGCATCCCCACAGTGAATCAGTTTGGAAGGGTATTTCAGGACATACCTGGACTACCTCCCAAATGAGAAGTCGAATTCTGTATTGAGTTAACAGCAGGAGCAACGCCTATTGCACTACCGACGTACCAAATGGCACCTACAAAATTAACGAAGTTAAGGAAGAAACTAGACGAATTACTCACCTTACAGTTCATTTGGCCGAGTTCATCACCTTGAGGAGCACCTGTTCTATTTGTAAAGAAGAAAGATGGATCTCTCAGATTGTGCATCGACTACCGCAGGTTGAATCAAGTCACCATGAAGAACAAGTACCCGTTACCTCGCATTGAAGACTTGTTTGATTAGTTGAAAGGGACTTCGTACTTCTTGAAGATCAATCTCGGATCCGGGTATCATCAGTTACAGATCAAGGAAGAAGACATAGCGAAGAAAACTTTCTGGACTAGATATGGACATTTTGAGTTTGTAGTTATGCCTTTTGGACTTACTAATGCGTCGGCAGCGTTTATGGATATGACATAGAGGATCTTCAGGCCTTACTTGGAAAAATTCATGGTAGTATTCGTCGACAATATCTTAGTGTACTCCAAAACCAAAGAAGAACACGAAGATCACCTCAACACCACTTTACAGACTCTGTCAGATCATCAACTGTATGCTAAGTTCTCTAAGTGCGAATTCTAGAGAGGAGAAGTGAAACTCCTAGGACACATGGTGTCTAAGGAAGGTATCATAGTAGACCCAAGCAAGGTTGAAGCAGTGTCAAGTTGGGAACAACCAAAGAGTGTTGTCGAGATCCGTAGTTTTCTTGGATTAGCAGGGTATTACAAACAGTTCATAGAGGGGGTTCTCATGCATTACGGCACCGTTGACTAAGCTCACGAGGAAAGATTTGAAATTCATTTGGGACGACGCTTGTCAGAAAGCTTTTTCAACTCTCAAGGAGAAGCAAACTACCGCATCGATGTTAATCATTCCTGTTAGCGGCGTGGATTTCATGGTTTATACGGATGCTTCATTATCTGGACTGGGATGTGTGCTGATGCAAGAAGGTAAGGTTGTAGCCTACGCTTCAAGACAACTGAAGACTCATGAGAGGAATTACCCCACACATGACCCAAAACTTGCAGCGATTGTTGTTGCACTGAAGATTTGGAGGCACTATCTTGTTAGCGAACCCTTTGAAGTATTTTCCGATCACAAGAACCTGAAGTATCTGTTCTCTTAGAAAGACTTGAATATGTGGCAGAGAAGATGGATGGAACTTGTTAATGACTACAACTTCTCACTGTTGTATCATCCAGGCAAGGCAAATGTAGTGGCAGATGCGCTCAGTCGAAGACCTCGAAGTGTAGTGGCTCATATGCTCCGTCAAGAGTGGAGATTATACAAAACACTAGGGGATTTTAATTTTGTGGCTCGTAGAGTGGATCATGGAGTGAAATTATGCAATAATCTTACTAAACCTTCACTTAAGACCAGGATCATCGAACTTCAAGCGAGTGAAGCATGGATGCAAGACTTGGCCAAGGATACAGGAAGAACAGATTGGACTAAGGAAGAGGATGGAAGTGTTAAATTCAAAAGGAGGCTTTGTGTGCCACATGATGAAGAATTGAAGAGAGAGATATTGGAAGAAGCTCACCAATCTCGGTACTCCATTAACCTCGGCGGAACTAAGATGTACTATGATATTCGACGAAATTATTGGTGGAAGCGAATGAAGGTCGAGATTGAGGAATTTGTGACTAAATGTGCGACATGTCAGCAAGTGATGGCGGAACACCAGAAGCCAGCAGGAACACTTCAACCTGTACCCTTCGGAGAGTGGAAATAGGATCACATATTGATGGACTTCATCACGGGACTACCCAAGACTCGCAACAACCATGATATGATTTGGGTGATAGTGGATCGATTAACAAAGTCAGCGCACTTCATACCGACGAAGACCACTATGAATACTGACGACTTGGCGAGATTGTACGTGAGAGAGATCATTTGACTCTATGGCATGCCCGTCACAATTGTCTCAGATTGCAGCTCTCAATTCACTTCGAGATTCTGGAGGAGTTTACATAAAGCTATGGGGACACAACTTAATTTTAGCACCAATTTTCATCCGCAAACCGATGGTCTAACAGAAAGGGTTAATCAGGTACTTGAAGACCTTTTGAGATTGTGTGTTTTGGATTTCAAAGGAAGATGGGAGGATCCTCTAGCATTGGTGGAGTTCTCCTACAACAACAGCTACCAAGCTAGCATTGGTATGGCCTCGTTCGAAGAACTATATGCCCTGTCGATCACCTTTGTGTTAGAATGAGGATAATTGTCACGAACCAAACTAGAAAATCCCAATTCTGAGATTTCAAGCTTAATTCGCAACTCTCACCCTAAATAAAACTTGGGAGTGGAAGCAATATCTAACTAAGGTTGTTAAATCATAAAGGAATTTACACAAGATAGAATTGTGGAAAATTTGTATACTTAGAATAATACTCATTACAACAACCTTCAAACAACAACAACAGAATTCTAGACTGGTTTAGTGCTTTCAAAATAATTCCTAATAACTATTGAAATTCAACTAAATACACATTTAAGTTATAGCGAATAAACCCTACTACAAGTTCTAGTAAAAATATCGAATATAATCCTAGAAATGACTAATGTCTATATGAAACCCAACATTAGAATATCAAGGTTATTCTAGAGGATAATATTAATGAGTGATAGTAAGGAAGATATTACAATCAATCCAAAGTTAAACAACGGGAAAATAAATAATAAAAACTAAGATCTATACGTAATCAAATCCCCTTTATAAATAGTCATCTAACAAGATAATTCAGCTAAAAACTATTAAATCCATATTACATAACATCATTCATAATATAAGTCTTCATCTTCATTAGGGTTCCGTCTTGGTCTTCATGATCTCGAGTACCTTCATCTGAAGAACCTAAAAGGTGGTTTCTTAAAAGCATGAGCTACACATAGCCAGTATGAAATCAAGTCCAATATAATCTATGACCGAAGTAGGACCAAAGCCACTCTTCAATGATATCCAATAACAGTAAACATATGACCGGAATAACATGAATTTAGGATGCTATACAATAACAATAAATATGTGAATGAAGTGACATGAATCTAGGATGCTATTCAGCCACAGTAAATAGGTGAACAAATGACATGAATTCAAGGATACATGAAGTCGAGTGTTAATTAATGCATGTTGTGCACTTACCATATAAAATCACCAATGTGATCTAAACAAACAGTCTAATTTGAAATGGAGTCTGTGTGGATTTCACATAGATCGATCCATCTTTGGGTAAGATGTCATAACGGACCATCCTTCCCTATATAGGGTCATACTCAAAGATAAGATCTTTTCTGTCTAGTAATCGTTACATGGTCATTCCTCATATGAACTCAATCGTGCTACCCAAGGATGCTCAACACAGAACCATCTCCCAATATATGGCAGAAATAACAGATTGTTCTATGTGCGCAACATAGTTTCTAAGGGTTTCGACCTAAAGGACACAATCGCCTCACCTTATTTTCGATCATAGGGACAAATCCCAAGGCATCACCAAGGACATCCTCAAAGAACCACACAATACTAATCTACTATCAGAGCTCACTCATACCATATCATATTTCCAAAAATCTCGTGGTCTATTGGGATGTACGGCCTCAACCCATAATAATAATCACAGTATTTCACTAGAAACATTCCAGAAGACAAGATTAAATATATCGGGCTAATTACTTCCTCAACTTAATCATGTCGCTCTCCTCACTCAATATGATTATCAAATCATAACTCTCTTGTAATAATCTTGAGTCCCAGAAATATGGACTTAGGAAACAGGGTATTACTCATAGACCAAATCCATAGTCAAGAGCCAATGCAGTGCCTGTGAGGGGTGCACATTAACTAAACAATCAAGTTTGTGTACAATGTGAAATGCAAATCAAACACCATGATTGTGAATATCGCACAACAATATATAAACATGGGAGTTAACTAACTAGGCATCATATATCTATGTGAGAAGCCTCAGCTTTAGGTATAAAATATGCTAGAAATAATATTAGAGTCTAGGACAGGCTCATTCAAGTACTCACCCATAAATTCAAAAATCAATATTTATGACTTATAAATCAATACGAAATCAACTATATGAAATATCCATAACTTAACAGAACAAACATCCATAAGGAAGCAACTTTATAAGATATCCACAATTTAACAGAACACACATCAATAAGGAAGCAACTATATGAACTATCCACAATTCAACAAAACAACATCACATTGGTTCACACTAGGTCAATTATAGGTTGTATGCAAAGTCTCAGGTCAAGCGGGTATGCTTGAGGGAAAAGTCTAATTCTAAGACAACTTTACTCAGTCTCGGGTTCATAATGAAGTAACTACCATAAACAATGATAATTCAGTAAAACTAGCATCATAATCTATCAAATTAGATCAATATATACTTGTGTGAAGTTTCAGTCAAAAAGGGAAAGTCTGGGTGGCTCAGTGTCCCATTCGGTGCACCGAAGTTAGCCTCGGCGGACCCTTCGGCGCACCGAAATGGGTCTCAGCGGACTTTCCAGGGAACATGAAATCCCCAGAATTCTCGGCACACTTCTCGGCATACTCTTCAGCGTGTCGAGCAAAATTTCTAGGTTGACACCCCTACACTAAAAAGGCCACATCTTGGTGTGTATAAGTCGGATTTGCCTCAAGTCTATCTTGTTGTATTCCTAACGAACAAGGGAATCCAAAAATACCAAATTTGAAATATTATGATTTCGGTGAAATTCTCGGGGAGCCGAGAAATCACAGGACGATTTTTGGGTTGTTCAGTAAACAGTTCAGCACGACGAACCACTGATTTGATTATTTTGTGGTTTTCAGTCTCATACAACCCCATACACAAGAATACAGTAAGATGGCATTCTTAACATATAATTTCACATAAGGATCAACCATTTTCATACTATAATAATCATCAAAGCAAACCTAACATAATCAAGTTCAAAAATCAAGGATGAACCAATTTTTAACCATTTTGATCAAAGAAAGTGTCATTGTACTACTAATTCATTCAAAGAGCATATTAAACTTGATTACTTACCTTGAGAAGCTGGAAGAGGATTCAAACCAAAGAAAACCAAAGCTTCAAGCTCTCCTTCTTCTCCAACCAAGGAAAAAAAACTCCAATTCTAGGGCATACAAGCTATCTCCCAAGCATAGAAGAGACAACCAAAGAGAGACCCATACCTCTTGTGTTTGGGTCCAATGTGTTGTCTCAAGGAGAGTTCTTGATCCCAACCAAACAAATCTAAACCATTGGATGAGAGACATGTGTGGGAGTAGGTAAATCCCTCCAACCACCATGTCTCCTTCAATACTAGCCACACAAGTTAAATAAATTGAAATCAAACAATCCTAGCCATTCATTTCAAAAAAAAATGAAACAATCAATCATGGCCACACATCATAAGTCAAAGGATCAAGGTGATCCTCACCACACATCAGAAATAAAAGGGCCACGCTAGGGTGTGTAGCGCCCAAGTTAATGAGGCGAAATCACAACCATTCGCAAGGCATGATTAACACAGTGGTTAATCCAAGCAAATGCAAACAAACTTCATAATGGCTAACTAAATCACGCATACATAATTAAAAAGTTCAGGCCGTTACAATAAGGTACATATTCCCCTAGGACCGGAGATTGTGGTAGAGACGATAGAGAAGATCAGAATCATCAGAGATCGACTTTCTACAGCTCAACACAGATAGAATAAGTATGCAGAGTTGAGAATGAGGAAGCTAGAGTTTATGGTAGGCGACTGGCTATTCATTAAACTCTCACCGACCAAAGGAGTATTCAGATTCAGGAAGAAAGGCAAGCTAGCACCGAAGTACATCGAACCCTTCGAGATATCTGAAAGGATAGGAGAAGTGGCATGTAGAGTACTACTAATGTTTGGGTTGGATCTTGTGCACAATGCTTTTCACATCTCCATGTTGAGGAAATACCACCTGACCCTTCAGCTGTGATAGACTGGAAATCTGTGACGATTAGAGAAGATGCGACTTATGAAGAATACCCGATGGAGATTTTAGACCAAAAGGATCAAGTGCTGAGGAACAAGGTTATATTGAAGGTAAAGGTCCTGTGGAGCAATCACAGAACAACTGAGGCAACGTGGGAGCTCGAGGTTATTATTCAAGACAAGTATCCTCACCTTTTCACTTAAGGTAAGCGAATTTCGAGGATGAAATTTCTTTAAGGAGGGTAGGATGTTACGGCCTGAACCTTTTAATTATGTATGCTTGATTTAGTTCGCCATTGTGATGTTTATTTGCCCTTGATTGGATTAACCACTGGGTTAATCATACCTTGCGAACGGTTGTGATTTTGCCTCATTAACTTGGGCGCTACACACCCTAGCGTGGCCCTTTTTTATTTGTGATGTGTGGTAAGGATCTCTTTAATCCTTTGATATATGATGAGTGGCCATGATTTATTGTTTCCTTCTTTTGTTTTGAATTCAATGGCTAGGATTGGAGAAGACATGGTGGCTGGAGGGGTATTCCTACTCCCACTCATTTCTAAATCCAATGGTTATGATTTTTAGTGGTTAAAATCTAGGGCTTAGCTTGTGACAACACGTTGAGCAAAACACAAGAGGCATGGCTCTTTCTTTGTTTGTCTCTTCCATGCATGGAAGAGCTAGTATGCACAAAACCTTAGAGAATTCTTGGTTGGAGAAGCTTGGAGAAGAAGAGGAGCTTGAAAGCTTGTGTTTGCTTTGATTTGGTCACATCTACATCTTTCTCTAGGTAAGTAATGGTTCAATATAATCTTAGATTGAAAAATGGATACTCAAGGTTCACTTTCAATGATTCTCCACTCTATTTCATGTTTCCTCTAGTGAGAATCATTTCATATGGTTGTATGCTTCAATAGTGCTTTAAGTTTCATAATTTATAGTGTGTTCTGTGTGAAATGTGTAGAGGATGGATTATTTTAGGAGCTTGTGCTATTTGGATTTTTATTGAGAGGAAAAAACCCAGAAAACTGGCCTAATGCGAGGTTCGGCGACCCGCTTGGTGCGCCGTCGCCGAACGCCTTTAGAAACTTTTGGCGACCTACTTGGTGCGCCGAGCATTCTGTGGATTTTCAGGGTCCCTGACAAGTTCACTGAAAACCATCTCGTTGCGCCGAGGAGATTTTGAGGATTTTCAAGGTCCCTAGATAAGTTGTCGAGAAACGCTTCGATGCACCGAGAGGTGCGCCAAGGACCCTATTGAGACTGCTCAATAGACCCTTGGTCTGCCGAGAATCACAACCTTAGTTCTTTTTGTTTGATCTTCGATACTTGAGCTCACTTTGGTTTGATTTGATTAGAAATGATGAAACATGTGTCCTAAACTACATTGCTTATGTACTTTCTTCTTTATTAATCAACAATTATGCCTCAAGAACATGTGACTCGTAAACTGTAGTTAGTTATACATGAAGAATGATATTATGATTCATAATTACTCGATAATGCACCCTCTACACAAGAAAGATGAATGTTTAGTAAATGTGCACCTCATCATTTGCACTGCATTGGCTCTCGACCATAACACGGTCCATGAGTAATCCCTCTATCTTCGAGTCCACACGTTGGATTTGAGAGTTGATAAGAGCATTATGATACGAAATTGTATTGAGTGAGGAGACTGACAGGTTGAGTTGAGGGATTAGCTATCCTAATATACTTACCCTTGTCTTATGGACACCTTTTCCCAAGGAAAATTCATATAGTGAAATCTTGGATGTATATTCAGAGAGAGAGATCTCTGTTGAATTTTAATGGACATGACTTCCTGAGGCAATCTACATGATGGAACCTTGGAGTATTACCCATGATCAAAAATAAGTGGGGGGATTGTGCCTCGTACGTTGAGAACCCTTAAAACTATGTCTGAGCTCATAGAATATCATATCCTTAAGAAGACCTTGTATTAGGGGGATGGCTCGTAAAGACATCTTGCTCAAGGACTGATCGACCATGTGGGAACGTGTCACATTGATAAGCCTAATAGATTTCATAGCATATTAGATTTTTTTTGTTAGTTCACCTTGGTTAACACTACACGTAACTGGAGCACTACATGCATTAAATTAAGATTCAACCCCCCATACATGCTTACTGAAGTTTCATCATCTCTTGATTATTATGCTTGGATATCCTTGATTAGTGGCCTTGGCCCTACATCAATTTTAGATTAATTTGAATTCTTTTACTTACTGGCTTTTATAGCTCATGCTTTCTAGCAACCACCTTTCAAGTTCTATAGATGAGGGCACTTTGGATAGCAAAGTGCAGAAAGAGAATCCCGAAGATGAAGAAGACTTTTATTTTGATTTGTATTGATGTAATATGATGTTTTGGATGATGATGTATTATCTTTCGGACTAGTTCAGTAGGAGAGATTTGATTTTAACCTAGAATTTTATTTTGATTTACTATCTTCTGTTGTTTTATATAGAATTGATGTAATACATTAAAGTGATGCTTTTATATTATTGTGTTTTTCTTGAATGTTCAATGCCGTTCAAGTGCTAGTGCAATACTTGCTACCACTCTCGTGTCTTTTGGGAGTAAGAGTCATGTCCTAGATGATTAAGGGCTCCTTAATGAATCCTTAGGTTTGGGATGTGACAGCTGCCTTTGACGCCCCCTGCTCCTGGGGTCTGAGGCCAGTAGGATCAGTCCCCACGGGACTTAATATATTTAATTTGACTAAAGTTAATAAATTTTGAATTTTCTTGGTACCACCTCACCCACAGGCGGGCTACCTATGATGCCCCCCAGCTCCTAGGGTCTGACACCAGTAGGATCAGTCCCCATGGGACTTAATATATTTAATTTGACAAAAGTCACCAAATTTTGAATTTTCTTGGCTCCACCTCACCCGTAGGTGAGGGGCTGCTTTTGACGCCCCCTGCTCCTGGGGTCTTACACCATTAGGATCAGTCCCCACGGGACTTAATATATTTAATTTGACTAAAGTCAATATATTTTGAATTTTCTTGGTGCCACCTCACCCGCATGCGGGGCTGCCTTTGACGCCCCCCCCCCCCTGCTCCTGGGGTTTGGTGTCAGTTGTATCAATCCCCACGGGACTTAATATGTTTAATTTGACTAAAGTCAATAAATTTTAAATTTTTCTAGCGTCACCTCACCCGCAGACGAGGGCTGCCTTTGATGACCCTGATCCTAAGTCGGGTACCAATCCTCATAGGATTGGGATTCTACTATTTGGGGCGTCCATACTTTGAACGTTAATACTCCACACATTAATAGCCGAACGTTGAAGCCTTCGTACATCAAAGGCTGAGATCATCAGCCATATGCGTCAAAAGCTAATGTCACAGTCTTTGATGCAAAGGTTGACATCATCAGCCTAATCGTCAAAACCCGTTCCAATGTATTTAGGCGTCATTGCTTTTGTAATTGCCTGGGCGTCATTGCCTTTGCTAATGTATTTGGGAGTCAAGGCTTTATTGCTTAGGTGTCAAGCCATTTTCTAATCCCATTATATTTGGGATCAAGGCCTTTATTGTTTGGGTACTAAAGTCATATATATATATATATATATATTCTTTTGTATGTGGGCTTTGAAGCCCTTCGGCATTAAAGCCAAATATAATGTATATTTTTTTTGTGTGTGGGCGTCATAGCCCTCCTAATATTAGGATTTGATTATTTGAATTTGAATAGGTAAATAAATAAATAATTGAATTATTTACCTGGTACCACATCATCTGCATGAAATCCACTTCCTGTTATTATACCAATTCTCATAGGATTGGGATTCTGCTATTGTTGCTTAGTCCGCACTAGACTGATAAAAATCATTATCAATTCTTTTCCTTGTTCTCTCTTTTTTTGTTCGGCGCCACATCACCGACTTAGATTCAGCTTCCGACGCTTGTGCTCATCCTTACAGGAGTGGGCTCTAGTGTAGACGCCCCCTCCTATTTGCTTTGCTCTTTGGGTTTTGACACCCCTATTAGTCCCCACAGAACTAATAACTTTTCTTTTTTTTTTGTTCAGCGCCACATCATCCACATGGATTCAGCTTCTGGCACTTGTGCTCATCATCAAAGAGTGGGTTCTAGTGTTGATACCCCATCCTATTTTCTTTTGCTAACACTTGTGGCAAGGCAGGAGGATCATCATAAACTGGCACCCTAGGAGGACTCGGACGAGGATGATGCTCCTCGTCCTCCAACAATTTGGGAACATAGTACTCTTATTGATGATTGGCTTTGGAGGAGAATACCATCCAGCCCCGTCACGCCAGAATCCTACGAATGTGAAGACGTGTCTTTTTCCTCCAACAGATGTTGGTGCAGGTATAGATCCTCCTTTGACATCTGTCCCTCGTATTAATTTCTAGTTCGAGGCTTATCCTCCCAGTCAGGTGCGGTTTGAGACACATCCCGGTCTTCCCATCAGTTGGTGTGAGTGGTGCCGGGATATTCTAGATACTGACATTTTTCTGCAAAAGCTCCGAAAATGTGGTCTGAGGGATGCTATCCAGGTGTGCACGGAGTTGGATATTATTGTTGATTAAGAAGCGATTGTTCAGTTGATTTATCGTTAGAATACTATTATTCATATCTTTGTGGTAGCTTGGGGTGAGTTTTCCCCTTCTCTGGAGGATGTTAATGTGTTACTTGGTTTAGAAGTTGTTGGCGATATCAATCATGCCATCTTTACTCCCAGCGTCGGTGAGTTGTGCATTATTAGGTTATTAACCAAGGCTCAAGTTCTGGCAGCCACTCCTTCTAACTATTCTTCTCGTTCTAGTTTGAAGGAGTCGAAGGCCCATGCTTCTTTCAATGGCTGGATCCGTCACTTCTTCGAGGGCATTAACTAGATGAAAGGCAAGGACGATGTTCCTCAAGAGTCCTTTGGTGTTGGGTATTTTGCAAATTATATGTTTGAGGCTTTTCTTGCTCTCTTCCTCTTGAGATATCTCTTCGAGGGTTTGCCACATAAGAAAGTGCAGGATCGTCACTTTACAGGATGGGCTTGTTGGTGGAGGATCTATCCTCCTCATGTAGCAGGTATGGCATTGAGTCATTTGTTCCCACTTCCTTTCTACAGCTTTTTATATTTGGATGATTCAAAGAGAGTATTGCCCTTGTCCTCGTACATTCCCGGATGATGACGAGCAACACCCGCGAGTAGTGCTATGGAATAATGCCAAGAGGATCAAGACCACTGGCTACATCCTCTTGGTGGATGGTGAATCACAGTTTGTATTCCTCTCTTATCTCGATATATTGCTAGGCATAGGGTCCGTTGGTTACCGGTCACATTAAGCATTGTGCCCTTTAATAACTGGAATAACATATCATTCGACCTGATGTCGTATGCCATGAGTGTGTTTCTGGGTTTCCTTCCTGCTAGAGTAAAAGGAAATAATGGTTATGTTCCAGAGGCCTACAACCCTCAACATTTTGTTCACTAATTTGGGCTTAAGAAGACTCCTCCTTCGATGCCAGAATTAGATCTTGATGCCGCGTGCGCATGCTTTTATATACTAGGCGCGTTTTCTGTGAGTGATTTCATACCTCGACTCAAGAGGTCAAAGTAACGAGAAGAGATCACCGTCCAGGGTGCACTCCGGAGATGGTGAAGTTTTGGCACAGATTTTAGCACAATGTTTTTGCCCTTGTCAAAGCTAAGGCACTGAGAGTTGCACTAGGCTACGTCCCTGCCAAGCATTTGAGACTGAAGTTACCATCTCGTCCTGCTTCCAAGAAGACTGCTCCTCTTGATGGGGCTTTCAAAGTCTCGGCCAAGACTACCAACACATCAGCTACAACTACTATGGCAAAGACAGTTACCTCTTCTAGAAAATCAGTAAGACTTAATATATCCTCATCTTCTGACGTATCCTAGGATTCTTCCTGTATATAGATATACGTATGCATGTCATTTCCCTTTACTTTCATTATTTTGGTTGATTTTGTAATCTTCTTGCCCCTTGTCTCATAGGAGCAGGTTACTGATCATACTGGTTCATCTTTTAAGCGCAGTCAACATCATATAGGTAGTCCCCTAGTCCTTATTCTAGATGGGGAAATACCGACCTCTGATCATGTGGTTGAAGGAGATGAAGATGATGCCGATGAGGGCCATACCCATGACTCCTGCCCCATCAATATTGAAGTTGACTTACGACATTGCAACCTCGGCTCGAGTAGGAGCTAGTCTCTCCTAGTACTTCCCTTACATCATGTTCGGCTGAGAAGGGTGAGACGTTGATTTTTCTTGCTAGTGTATATTTTGTTCTAAGCATATCTTTTGCTTATGTGAAGTAATTGTTTTATCTCTTGCAGATAAGTCTCCCAGGTGTCAATGTCCTCCTACCCTTGGTGTTGGGAACGCTACTACTAATACTCCCTTTGCAAGGGAGGAGACTCCTATTGCTTCCCCGGTACCTTCGAGGAAGAGATCTTTTAAACGACTAAGGTGGGGGAGTAGTCCTTGCGCTCCCGTAGTGTTGACCCTCCTAGACAGGTGAGAGTTCCTGATCCGATTGTGGATGTACCCCCGGGATCCTCGATGAGGAACGCGTTCCTGTTGTTGATGCCTCTAGTGAGAGTGTTCATTCTCATGATCCTATTGATGATGGACTCTTGGATCCGGGAAGTATAGATGATTATGCCGATCCACTCCTTCCTCCTATTGAAGCAGACACTCGCTTTATGTTTGTAAGAAAGATCTACATCCCCTCTGCCTACGGCTCTATGCTTCGGAGGATCATTGATTGCAATGGTGATCCTGGTACTGAGATATCTTTTTCCATCCCTCGTCTTTGAGCCTTTTTCTACTCAGTTGTATGTTCACTAATTGGGCGTCTCAAGAAGACACAACTCTCTGGCCTTACCACAGAGGATCTCTACGATATACGGAAAGAGCTAGAGGATCCCTAAGTAGTCGAGATGAAGCTAGATTCATTGATAGCGCACTTGGACGTCATGGAGGAAGCTCTAGAGCACCTTACATGCTACCGAGAGTTAAAGGTATCCCCCATTACTCGTTAAGACTTGGAATCTCACATAACCAACTTATTTGAGTCACCCTTCCCTTACTCTTGATCTTTTGTGAGTAGTAGCATCCGTTCTCGTCGATCATAGACTATAGTGCACGTAGGAGACTTAGGAAATGCGCCCGGAGTATTTTCTAACTCATGGAAATTGCCTGGTAAGTTCTTTCCACATCTCTCTTCAACAGTGTGAAGAGACAATGCTATGGCTTGCTTTACTACCTTCATGTTGCTCTTCGATCTTGACGTTCTTCTAATGGTGATCAGTATGTAGGAGACTTAGTACCCAGTGGAGTCACCAAAGTGTAGTGGGTGATTTTGTGAGGAAATCACCAAGAGTAATATTACTGACCAACAAGAACCTAAATCAACAAGTGATCGTATCCCGTCTCTAGAAGAACTAAAGAGTAAGACTAAGTCACCGTCTTGCATAGGTCGAGTAAAAATAGGGGAAATAATGGGTCAAGACATTGGAACTTTTCCAATCCTTAGGGCTCTAATTGAGACTATGACTGAACCTTTTGCAAGCTACCTACGTACCAAAACAGGGATCAAGTCCGACGTAGTTCAAGGTATGGTGGACCGTCTAACACCGATTGAACTAGGCTAAGGAAAATAGTGAGCCAAGCCTAAGAATTACGTGAGCACACTTCAGAGCTATGTTTTTAGGAGTCCAATGCCTTTTCCTCAACCATTTTTTTCCAACCTTCTGAATGTGGGAAGTGAGCCAGTATTTATAGCTTTTGGAAAAGAGTTAACTGCAGTTAGAATTCCTAACCACAGTTTCTGATGGTGGTTAAAACGTTTTCCTGGGGTAGTACGCATTACGTACCCCAGTCTCTTAGGTATACTAATCACAAATCATTTTGATGAATTATAGGTTTGCCACTAAGAGATTGTGATACAATATGTAGTTCACGACATGTCAAGAGATTGGCCAGTCCCCTTGTATGTCACGCTCATGACTCCTCGATATGGACGCTAGCAATCAGTATGAATAAGTGATAATGAAAGTTGTTTAGTCTTGGCGTTGTCGAGACTGACTAGTCTTGGTGCCATCGAGACTATTAGTCTTAGTACTTTCCAGATCCTTTAACCTTAGCACTTTTGAGACTGACCTTCCACGTTGTCGAGGTTCCCTCTAGATGGAGACGTTCCTTCTACGTCGTCGAGGTTCCTTTTGGACGGAGGCTATTTATCACTTTCTACGTCATTGAGCATCGCTCTGGACAGAGGTATGTATCACTTGCTACGTCTTAAAGCATTTCTCTAGACGGAGGTGGTATCACTTTCTACGTCTTAGAGCATCGCTCTAGATGGAGGTAGTATCACTTTCTAAGTCTTAGAGCATCACTCTAGATGGAGGTAGTATCTCCTTTTACATCATGGAGCATCACTCTAGACGTAGATATGTATCGCCTTCTACGTCATTGAGCATCACTCTAGACGGAGGTACTATTGCCTACGACGTCATCGAGAATTGCTCTAGAAGGAGGTAGTATCGCCTATGACATCATCGAGCATTGCTCTAGACAGAGGTAGTATTGGTAGTATCGCCTACAATGTCATCAGTCATCGCTCTAGACGGAGGTAGTATCGCCTAAGACGTCATCGAGCATTTCGCTCTTGACGGAGGTAGTATCGCCTATGACATCATTAAGCATCACTCTAGACGGAGGTAGCATCGCCTACGACGTCATCGAGCAACGCTCTAGATGGAGGTAGTATCGCCTACGACATCATCAAGCATCGCTCTTGACGAAGGTAGTATTGCCTACGAAGTCTTCGAGCATTGCTCTAGACGGAGGTAGTAAAACCTACAACGTCATCGAGCATCGCTCTAGACGAATGTTGTATCGACGTCTTACAACTATAGGGAGATCTCTCCCCTTAGGTGTAAATTCATATCGATAGTGTTCACCGAGACGAGTCTCTTTGGCGAACGTGAGGCGCACCTCTAAGGCTCTCAAGAACTCGAGGGGTTGTCCCATTACAGGTGGGGGGCCCTTGAGTATGACTTGAGAGGATGTCCCAACACAAGTGGGACTCTCAAAAACCCAAGGGGTTGTCCCATCGTAGGTGGGCGCCCTCGAGTATGACTTGAGAGCTATTTCTGCATTGGCATCCTGCTGTAAAGGGGTCTAGCATCCCGCTGTGGAGTACCTGTTGATATTAGCTTCATTGCATATTCATTATGTAGTGTTGATCATCCTGTGATTTATGTAAGGTCATCATTGTAGTGCACTACCTTCTCTCTATATCTATGTCTCGGCTATACATTCCTTGAACTGGTTCCTCAAACTAACCAGAGTTCTTCCTTAGGAAGTTCCCGAGGGTTATGCCCTTGGGTATCAATGGGGATCTTGCTACGTGTTAGTCATAGTCCTGACATGTAGCGGTGTATTATTGGGCTATTTGCCTATACCATTTTTCATATTACACCATGGTAAGTACACACACACTAGAAAGCCCTTAGAAACAAATGTTTATTGCATATTGATTTGTTTCAAGGGAGCTTAGGGTGCCCTTTACCTGTTATGGGGAACTTTATGGACCTTGGCCATCTGGACTCATGTCTGGATAGCCAAGAACTTCCCACGGATGGTCGATACCATTCATGGAGGGACCTTGCAGAAAAATCCATAGAAAGGATTAAACTAGGCATTTTCTAGGGTTCCAGTTGACCGACCAAGTGGTCTGGTTCGACTGGTGGGGCCTCTGGTTGATCCTCAATCCATCACCTCTGTGCTGGTAGTACACCAGACCTGTTCTTGTCCGTGCGATCTGCACCTTCCCGGTCGACCGATCAAGTGGTCTGGTCGATCGGGGAGAGCATCCGTTCGCATCCCGATCGATTGGATGGCCCTCATGTCACTCAAAACCCTGTCTCGGGTTTTGACACCTGTGGTGCACCAGTCGATCGACAGAGTTATCCAGTCAACCGACAGACCATAAGGTCGACCTGTAGGTCTTTTCTGACCGATCGAAGGGAGCGAACTCATTTTAAATTGAAGTCGGTGGGAGTCAGCCAGTCGACCAGACCATGGTCCCGGTGACCAGCAGGTGCACAAATCATCAACTCAATAAATAGAGTTGGATGTCTTATTTGCTCAAGGCCCACACGATAATTCGCCTAGAGCCAAAAATCTCTCTTGAGTGCTTTTTCCTCATTCTTAGGCTAAATAATTCCCATCTCTCTATTTTCTTCCCATTTACATGGGCATGCCATCTTTTGCCAATTGAATTGAAGAAGAAAGATTGAGAGCCCAAGTCCTTCCCCTTATGTGCTGCATAGATTAGATCATCACACACACATACACACACGCACACACACACATCTAGGGTTGTAAGTCCCTCATCTTCATTGAGCATTCATAGACATCATCTAAAGCAGAGAGGAGCGAAGATTGTGAGCATGAAGACAGGGATTCACGCTCACACCATCGGACGGATTGGTATATCTATGAGAAGTAATCCTTTATTGTTTTTAATTTCCATTAAAAACTGTAACGGTGGAAGATTTCCAGAAAACCTTGAGAGGTTTGGAGGTGAGCCATTCAAACCTCGTGTAAGGCTTGAAGATTGCCGGTAAAATCTTCTTACAATTTGCGGTTTTCCGTATTTAAGAAAACCTACAATTGTTGATGTCAGATCTAAAACCTGGAAATCTCAATTGAGTCCCGCAATTTAAGTTGTAACTCTCTTCCCGTATCCCTATGAGAGTGGATAAGCATTATAGAAATATAAGCGGAAGATATTACATCATATTCTAATAAACATTTAAGTAAAAGCACAATCTGTTCCATTTAATAAACTGAAATAAAACTATATATATTACACAAGACTTGTCACGACCCAAACCAGTTTAAATCTGTGGATCCACAACCGGGTCGGATTGCGACTCTCACCCCATATTGCTATGGGAGTGGCAAGCAATATAAGAACATAAGCGGAAGTGTAACACACAATTCTAATAAAATATAACAGTTATAATTACAACGTCCTTACTTTACAAATTCTGAAAATTAAACTAACTAATCCATTTCAATTATCTTCTAAAATTCTATCTTTAGATTCTCATTCCCAAAGCTCTCTTTAGTGATCTATCTTCCTTAAATAACCTGAAAAACAACAATGTAATATCCGTAAGCCAAAGCTCATGTGAGTAGACCTTTAAAACAAGGTATTTAGTCAACAACCAATGCCACTACAAAATATATAATATAATATGATGATCTGAAATATATATATGATAATGAAATCTGAATAATGAATGATGTTAAAGATAAATAAACATCAATATGTTCTCTCACCAAATCTCACCTTAGTCTGTATCATAAGGATATCACATGGTCTTTTTATCATGCTATATGCCTAAGTCTACATGAAAGTCATATCTTGTGCATCATACACAAGATAACATCAATAATATCAACAAGTACATGATAATGCAATATGCATGAAGTCTGGTATTCGAATGGTTCAAATCCCCACACTAACCAATCAATTACATTGAGCAAGAATGTCTTCTCGAACCATTCCCCCGCATACACGACCACTCTCAATGTAAGATATTCTATGTGCGTATCATAGTTTTAAGGGGTTTCGACCAAGAATGCACAATTCACCCACTTATTTTCGGTAGGGCAATGCAAAAATCCAATGTGTCAAATAATTAGGACTAACTTTAGTAGAAAAGTGAATAATCCGAATACCAAAATGTTGACTCTTATGATTCAAATTGGGAACCCCATGTAAGACATATCCCAAATCCTTTCATCTTACCACAAGTATTTTGAGTCCCATACCTCTCACCTTGGGAGAATAAATAATAATCTCTTGATGGAATGAAAAATGGTATAACCTGCCTTGAGTCTCAGGCAGTATACATAATAATGGTTAAGTCAGATAAAAGCCTTCTCGGCCGGGATTTCATATGCAACTCATTGATTCAGGTCCGTTTATTAATGCAAGTCAACACAATAATAACACATCACAGATATTCACATCAGCGTGAACATGAGCACAGTCTCATGATACTAAGTTAATACTAATTAGATAATATTTCTATAATTGTAGGGTCTGAAGCACAAGGTACTTAATGATGGAATGATACATAATATAGTATAATTATGATAAGTTTTATGGAATTAAGATGTTCTCACAACAAGATTCTAATATCATCAAACAAAGCTAAGATCTCATAATTAAAGCATACAACAGTTTAAGAATCTATTCTCTTGATATCAAGTACTCAATTGACATCATTAACTTAATAGGGTTACTTATATCATGTAGAGGGTTAAGAGGTTCATATTAGTTCATAGGAATCATTGAAATAGGTTAGGTCAAAGATAATTCCAGTGGCTGGTCCTATAATCAATAGTGACAGAAAGTTTTAATTCGGTAGAGTAAAGGAATGATTAGATTTACAGGTTGAAGGGTTTATGATAGTCAAAGAATACTTGCATTAGTAGGTAAAAATGATTAGTTTAGGGAGGGGTGGTTCAACCATGTAAAGGAATGATTAATTATCAATTTGAAGAAATTTAGTTAATTATGTGAAGGGATGACTCAACCAGCAGGGTCCCGGTAGGATCCCGGCACGCCGGTTGGGCTAGTTTAGTTGGTCTGGTTTTATTCAAGGCAACCTGTAGGGTCCACCGGCACCCTGGATTGGTATCCGACAGCCTAGGCAGTGACCTGCCCTGCCCAAATTGGGGTTTTCTGCAACTGGCTGACTAACCAGTACACCGGTTAGGCCGTCGGTGCACAAAAAGAGGTTCTAGATCATGGGATTTTTCAGGGCGGTTCAACTAAACCTCCTAGAGTTTCGTGCACCATTACTTGGTCAATTGATTCATCAAATTATATCAAATATTCACAATACTTGCTTCTTGATTTATTTAACGATTTAATCTTAACTTAAAATACAAAATTGATTAATATCATACCATATCTCTGGGTTTTATAAATAAGGTCATGGGGAAGGGTTTTACATGCATGAAGGAAAGGAATTCCCCATGATATGACATTAGCTAGAGATTAAATACAAAAGAATAAAGGAAAACTCACAACGAATATGCTGAAGATTTTCTGCCATTGATGAGATCTGTTAATGCTCTTCTATTTTTCTGATCCCTTAGTCTTCTGCTTGTTCTTCTTAAATGATTCCATGAATTAGATGTGTTCCTAAGGTTTAATTTGCTTAAATTAGTCTTCTTTTACCTGTTTTAGGAGTTAGACTTGTATTAGGTTTAGTAGTTGGTGTTTATCTGTAAGTCTAAAGTCTTATCTTGTCTTTAACTTAGTCCTTAAATTACCTTATCGATTTATCATGAAAATTAGGTATTAAATAATCTAATTAGGCCTTAGTTCACTTAATTGAGCTCTAGTCTTAATGGGCCTTACTTAAGTCCAGCTTAATTAAATATTAGAGTTAGGTCTTGTTTGGCTGCTACATATTAATTCATTAATCATGTTTCTAGTTAAGTTATAAGGTTTGGTTAATGATTCAAGTTTATAATATTAATCAAACATTAGTTTAATGATAACCCTAGGTTAGTTTCTAGGTGTGAAGGGTGTAATTACTATTTTACCCTTTATGTCAAAGTTCTTTTTAATCTATATTTTCTGGTCTTTACACATATCTAGCACATAATCATTCCTTTAGGGACTAGCACCCACGGAGGAAGTCACATGTATTATTCCTTTAGGGACTTACACCCACGATGGAAGTACACCCTTAACCACATAAACAAGCACATAATCATATACATAGTTTCATTATGTTCACAAGCAAACAACAAATAACCATTCTTTTAGGGACTTTCACCCACGGAGGAAGCCACCAGTACAATCCTTTCCTTTAGGGACTTACACTCACGGTGGAAACACACATGTAACCACATAAGCAAAAAATAACAAACACATAGTCTCACTATGATCACAAGCAACAACATATCACCATTCTTTTAGTGACTTTCACCCATGGAGGAAGCCACCTATACAATCCTTTCCTTTAGGGACTTGCACCCACGGTGGAAGCTCACCTATATAATCCTTTCCTTTAGGGACTTTCACCCCTGGTGGAAACACACCCTTATGCACATAAACAAACACATATTAACACGTAGTCTCACTATGATCACAAGCAACACATATCACAATTATTTTAGGGACTTTCACCCACGGAGGAAGCCACCAGTACAATCCTTTTCTTTAGGAACTTGCACCCACGGTAGAAACACACATGTACAATCATTTCCTTTAGGGACTGGGACTTGCACCCACGGTGAAAACACACCTGTACCCACGGTGGAAACACACCTGTACAATCCTTTCCTAGGGACTGGGACTTACACCCACGGTGGAAACACACATGTACAGTCCTTTCCTTTAGGCACTTTCACTCACGGTGAAAACACACCTGTAACCACAAGGTCCCACCTTACTACGACCAATGCGACCCAATCACAATCATTCACAATCAAGAAGTCCCAAAGTACATGCATCACAATCAAGTCAAATACAATGCAAGGTATGATGCAAGCATGGAGTGAAATGAGATGCAATGTAATGCAAGGTGTCACCAGGCCTCTCCCAGTCACATGCTCATTCCAACTCACGACCATACGACCCATCCTTTTAGGGACTTGCACCCACAGTGGAAACACACCAATCTTATTCCTTTAGAGGCTTTTACTCACAATGGAATACACCAGTCTTCAATCTCTTCCTTTAGGGCCTTGCACCCATAGTGGAATCACCATATATACGACCTTTAGGGACTTTCACCCTCGGTAGCAACACCTATCATCAATCTCTTCCTTTAGGGGATTGCACCCACAGTAGAATTCCCGTATATATGACCTTTAAGGACTTTCACCCACACTAGCAACACCTATCAAAGTTCTTTCCTTTAGGGACTTTCACCCACGGTGGCGACACCTATCCACTATCACATTCACAATCCAAATCATTCATACACAAGCATCAAACAGGCATGAATACCCACAGTACCCTTAATCAATCATTCAAGTCAATCAATTTCAACACAAGTCATACCAAAGTCAATTCAATTCAAACTTAAGTCAGCCTTGGATGCCAAATGCACCCTTCTTCTTCTTCTTTCTTTTTCCTCCGTAGCCTTTTCTTTCTTCTCTCCTCTTCTCTCATTCTCTATTTTCTCTACAGCAGAACACTTTCTCTCTCTTGATCAAATGTCTAGAAACACTTTCTCTCACATGATCATGTACACCAAGCAAGAGAATAGGTTGAGCAACCTTCCCATGCTTACATGTGTCCCTCCCAACACTATCCATAACTTTCTAATTTAAATTCCAAAGTAAAAGGTCTAAACTACCCCTAGTGACTAAACTAAATGGCACCTTCATCCCCTTGTCTTACACGTTTAAATAAAAACCTAAAATCCATAAGGTTTTAGAATAACTCAAGTGACCCATAGTTTCTAATATTACACAATGGACCCCATAATTAGTTGTAATTACGAATCCTACTTATTTTAATTATTTAATTACACAATCCTATATAATCTTTCACAGGGGATTTTCCTTGTTCATTATAATTAAATTATATTAATTATAATTTAAAGACACGGGTCACTATAGTGAAATCCCTAAAGGAAAGATTTAGTATGGGTGTATTCCACCGTGGGTGAGAGTCCCTAAAGGAAGGTCTGGTTACAGGTGTGCTTCCACCGTCGGTGCAAGTCCCTAAACGGAATGTCAGTATACTAGTGTATTCCACTGTGAGTGCAAGTTTCTTAAAGAATAGGAATGGTGGCTTTCCTCCATGGGTGCAAGTCTCTAAAAGAAAAGGTTACTGATACAGGTGTTTCCACCGTGGGTGCAAGTCCCTAAAGGAATGGACAGGTGGGCTTCCTCTGTGGGTGAAAGTCCCCAAATGTATGGCGTGTTACTAGTGTATTCCACCGTGAGTGAAAGTCTCTTAAGGAATTGGAATTGTGTTTCTACCGTGGGTTCAAGTCCCTAAAAGGATGGGTCATACGGTCGTGAGCTGGAATGAGCATGTGGCTGAGCAAGGACTGGTGACACCCTACATTGCATTGCATCTCATTTTACTCCATACTTGCATCATACCTTGCATTGCATTGCATTGTGTTTGACTTGACTGTGTTGCATATACATTATTATGACTTCTTGATTGTGAATGTGATTGCGATTGGGTCGCATTGGTCGTAGCATGGTGGGACCATGTGGTAACAGGTGTGTTCCCACCGTAGGTGCAAGTCCCTAAAGGAAAGGATTGTACAGGTGGCTTCCTCCGTGGGTGAAAGTCCCTAAAAGAATG
>JAUPMG010299084.1:0-16977 GCA_031762675.1 Pachysandra terminalis | reverse complement strand
GATTATCGTATCGACCTGGTCGATACACGATACGTATCGCCCGATACGGGCGATACGATACGATATTTTGAACTATGTCCGTGGGTTGGAGAGGTGCCCTTATACATTCATTTTCCTGGAATTTTCAGACTTGTACATTCCCAGTCATCCCTAGTCAGTGATGTTCTCTCTTGGTCAAAGTCGGGCGTAGTTTCAAATCTTCTTTTCTGTAGGAATGTTAGGGAGGCGGATTGTGAAGAGTTGAGTAACCTTTTTATGGCTCTTGGAGAGGTTTTTGTCAGCCCCAAGTGGTCGGATCGGGGGATCTGGACTCTGGATCCCGATGGAGTTTTTCCGTGTCGTTCGTTCTTCAATCACTTTAGATCTGATAGATTCGGACCACTTGCTTCCTTCTCGCCCAGCTCTTATGATCCTCCCTGTAGTGACCTCAACCTAGATTATCACTAAGCATTATTAATTAGATAATAAATAGATGATTACTATGATATAGCTTATACTTGTAAGTACATAAGTGTGTATATAAATGTCCATCTATATGAGTACCTATATAGTTTTTGAATGTAAAGATGTAGCTAACTAATAATTAGGTTTGTTCAGTGAAAAGATACACATGAGATGATTATGAGTAAATGATGTAGAAAGGAAATATCGACTCACTGTACAGGAAGATCCTTGAGGTTCTCTTTCATAAGTACCCTGAACATATTTATAGTAAGTATTCCTCAGTTAAAAATTAAAAGATTAATTGGATAGAGTAAACCATATAAAGTATTAATTACATGAGACACTTGGATTAGTTATTTAAAATACTGGTATTAGTAATGATAGGTAAGAGTGATAGATGCTAATTATAATAAGTCAATATTAGATATAATTGTAATATCTTGAATCTTGAGTAAAAACTAATTTTAATTATGGCTAATTAGCTACTACTTTTGTTTTATTTGTTAATTAGAGGCCTCACCTTATTTAACTAACTAGTGTAGTGATTTTAATCCTAGTTAGGGTTCGTTAGTGTTAAGTAGGCTATTTAAAATCTAGTTAATTAATGATTGGATGATTAGTATATGCTAGGTGAGGTTAGGTAGATTACACTAATTATATTTTAGTGATAGCATGTTTAAGATTTAACATATCACTTTGAATGATATGTTTTCGGGCTAGTTGGACATACGTATGACTTGATTAATTTAAGATAGAATTTGATTGGGTGACATGTATGCAAATCTTGAGGCGAGATACATCGAATCAATGGGATATGGATGTAATTAAACAAATGGCAAACTTTTAAATAAGTTATAAAGTAAAGTTAACAATTAAACTCAATATTTACAGGAATGCTATTAAAACATAGTCAAAAGGT
Source organism: Pachysandra terminalis (assembly GCA_031762675.1). Taxonomy (NCBI): domain Eukaryota; kingdom Viridiplantae; phylum Streptophyta; class Magnoliopsida; order Buxales; family Buxaceae; genus Pachysandra; species Pachysandra terminalis. The sequence goes on along the minus strand of JAUPMG010299084.1, from coordinate 15,614 downwards.
AACATAGGCCTACACAGGACACGTGGCAAGACCAGGCTAGAATTGGGACAAATGTCCCTAGAGATAAGCTTAAACCTAATTATAATTATAATTAAATTAAGGCTAATCCTTGCTAATTAACACTAATTCAGATTAGTTGAAGTAAGATTAGATAAAAATTATTAGTATTAACTAATAAGTTAATATAATGTTAGTAAACTAATGATATTAATAATTAAGTATATAAGTTGTTAAATTAATTAATTAGTATGAGATTAGTAAGTTACTTATATTATTAATTAGATAAGTATATAAGCTAGTAAATAGATTAGTAATTAGTAGTCTAGTTAAAAGCTAAAATTCTGCAGAGAAGAAGAAGAAGAAGAAAGAGAAAAAGAAGAAAAAGAGAAGTAAAGTAGAACTAAGGGGAAGTTGAGGGGAGGTTGTGTTGGTGCTAAATTTGTACCTAAGGTAAGTAATAATACTAATTATATAGTTTTGGATTTGAAACTATAAAATTAGTAGGCTTTAGAATATATTTTTATGCTAGGATTAGTTGCAATTATATCTTCTATTTTTAAGTTAAGATTAGAAGTTGTTGTACAAATACTGTGATTATGTTATGAAGTTGAGAATTGAAGTTTACTATAAAAGTACTGTAATTCTGTTTTGAAGTTCAGATTGAAGTTTGTTGTAAAGATATTGTGATTCTGTTTTGAAGTTCAGATTTGAAATTTATTGTAAAAACAATATTTCTGAGTTTCTGTCACCTTCGGTTAGCCTAGGGATCCCCTTGGTTGATTGAAGCTACCTTTGGCATTTCTACAAAACTATGTTTTCTCAGGTTTGACGGTCTCGGTATAATATTATACTATTTATAAATGTTAATGCATGATATAAGCGTAGATACGTGTTTTAAATATGAAAGGCATTGTTATTTGGAATTTATGTTCATGATTTGCATACGTATAAGATGTGTGCTATCTTTGGCATTTCTACAAAACTATGTTTTCTCAGGTTTGAAGGTCTCGGTATAATATTATACTATTTATAAATGTTAATGCATGATATAAGCGTAGATACGTGTTTTAAATATGAAAGGCATTTTTATTTGGAATTTATGTTCATGATTTGCATACGTATAAGATGTGTGCTATGTGGGGTGATATGCCCGGGGCTTTATGGCGATATGTGTGGCTACTACATCCATGCTATGTATTTGTGATATGTATGGTGACTTTATGATGCTTCCTTTGGATGCCGGCTAACGAGTAACATTTTGGAGTCCTTGCAAGTGACCGTTTTATCCCATCTAATCAATGTGGATTCTGTCCAGTCTCTACTGATGGTCATAAACGCTGGCCGGTAATGGCATCAGAGTGGCTTCTGTATATTTATTTTCCTATAGTAAGTTGAATTTATTGTGAGTCTTGCGCCGGTGAGCTGTGCCTTAGTGCCACTACTATAGGAAGGCACCACGTTGTTCGTGCCAACCTAAACATCTATATGTGTGTTCCGGTTATTTTAGTTACATTTCAGTTAGAATGCCTGATTATTGGAATGTTTCATACCCTATATTCTTTATTTTTATTTTCGTTACGTTTATAATTGTGGTTCATAACTATTGTTTCAAAGAGCATGATTTCTCATATGGTTTTATTTTCACTGGTTATTACTTACTGGGAATTTATTCTCATTAAAATGTTTTATAAAAATTTTCAGAATCTGACACAGAAAGGGAGGTAGTAGGAAAGGATGAGCAGCTAAATGCGGATATCTTAGAGAGTAGAGAGGACGATCACGTTTGTTTGCTGTGAGAGAAAGGGAATTGTAAAGAATGGATTGTATAGTGTATGTAACAACTCTTTTGTTATACCCTGTAAGTAAATGTGTACATTAAGCTTTAAGTTAATGTATAGTTTGTTTTAATTGCTTCCGCTATAGATTACTCTGATAAAACTATTACAGACATGATTGGTTTTTAATTAACTATGAACTTTGTGGTCGCACGATAGTCGCGAATCGAGAATTAGCAAAATAAGTCCATATGTCCCGGGTCGTGACAGTTGCCCCCCTGTGCCTCCTAGAGTCAGAGCTTTCATGTGGACTGCCTTGCTTTACCGGCTTAACACAGTAGATATGCTCCAAAGGAGAAGGTTTATGGCCCTCTCACCTCACATGTGTTTCTTATGTTATGTCGAGAGGCAGAGGAGTCACTTGACTATATTTTTATTCATTGCTCTATGGCCGCAGATATATAGAGTTTCTTCCCACGGTGCATTTGTAGGGTCTGGGTGATGCCGGGGAGCATATGTCAGTTGTTTGATCAATGGAGATTCCTGCTATATCCTCATTTGATCTGATATAGCACTCTGATATCCAAACTTCCTTTTGTGTTGTAACAGAAAACAAATCTTGGAACCTTTGAGAGAGTCTTGAGTCCCCACATCAGATATCATCCCAGAATCTGATCCTGTCACCACGACCTACTTTGAATTTAATCCTGCTCAAGAACTCCCTACCCACCCGACTTATGGCTTTCCATAATCCCACACCATAAGAGCCTCTAACTGGTTCTGAGTTCCAATTACCTGAACCCACACCATACTTGGCAGCTATAATCTGCCTCCATAAGCTTTCCCTCTCAGTCCCGAACCTCCACAACCACCTTCCTAAAAGAGTTGTATTAAATTCTTCCAAATGTCTCAGACCCAGACCTCCAACTTCTAATGGTTTGCAGACCTGATCCCATTTCACAAGATGGAACTTATGTTCCTCCCCAATGCCAGCCCAAAGGAAATCACGTAGCTTTTCTATACGATTGGCTACAGAGGAAGGGATTCTAAGTATAGACAAGAGATAAGTAGGAAGATTAGAGAGAGTACTTTTAATAAGAGTAGTGTTCCCACCTTTTGATAAGAATCTGTTTTTCCAAAGAGCCAGTTTCCGCTCCATCCTTTCCACAATGGCATGCCAACTTGATTTGGATTTAAAATGAGCTCCTAAGGGGTTACCCAAGTAGAAAATTGGAAGTTCGCCTACCTTGCATCTAAGATTTTTCTTCAAACTTTGAAGGTTAGACACCTCCCCTACAGCAATCAACTCACTTTTCCCAAGATTGATTTTCAAACTCGAAACCCCTTCGGAACATAATAGAAGACTTCTAAGGATTCCCAACTGTGATTATGAATCGCTTCAAAATATGAGCGTCATCAGCAAACTGTAAATACGTAATGTTTCTAGCTCCCTCTCCCACTGAAAACCCATCCAAAAAACCACATTCTGCAGCTCTATCCACCAATCTACTTAAATCTTCCATAACCCTAATGAACAAAAAAGGTGATAGTAAACCCCTTGAGGATCTAAAAAAATCGGGAGATTCGCCATTAACTAATACAGAAAAGGATGCTGTGGTAATGCATGCTTCAATCCATCTTCTCCATCTCACTCCAAAACCCATCCTCCTAAGCATATACATCAGAAATCCTTAATTCAAATGATCATAGGCCTTCTCCATATCTAATTTGCAAAGCAGCCCTGGTGTTCCTTCATGAATTCTGGTATCAATACACTCATTGGCAATCATCACCCCCTCCAGAATTTGTCTATTTCCCACAAAAGCACTTTGAGTAATGGAAATAATAAATGGAAGAACCCTTCTCAATCTGTTTGCTAACAGCTTAGATATAATTTTGTAAACGCTGCCCACTAAGCTGATCGGTCTGAAGTCCTTGATATTCACTACTTCCCTTTTAGGGATGAGCAATATGAATGTGGCATATGCACTGCTCACGAACGCTATGTTTGAATGGAACTCACCTACAGCCCCCATAAGGTCCTCCCGAATGATACTCCAACACTTCTGAAAGAATGCTAAAGAAAAGTAATCTGGACCCAGAGCCTTATCCCCATTAAGTTCCATCACCACACCTAAGACTTCCTCTTCAGAAAAAGGAATCTCAAGAGCATCACTTTCCACTGGCAGTATACAGTTGAAGGAAAGACCATCTAATGACAGCCTAAAGCTGAATTCTTCGGAAAATAGATTGCTGTAAAAATGCTGCACTTCTCCCCATCCTCATCATCATCCACTAGCTTCCCATCCACCTCCAGCCTGTTGATGGTGTTGATTCTATTACGGACGTTGGCTATGCAATGGAAAAATTTTGTATTCCTATCTCCTGATTTTAACCAAATTGCCCTTGATTTTTTACGCCAACTAATTTCTTCCATACGAGCCAGCCGCTTGAATTCCACTTTCCATTCCTCCTATTAAGGGTGGCAATGGGCCGGGTGACCCGCCCGGCCTGATCAGCCCGGCCCTACGTTTGGGTGGGCTTGGGCAAGGGTTAGGAGCTCGTAGGGCCAGGCCGGGCTGAAATTTAAGGCCCGGTTAATCTTTAGGACCGGGCTCGGGTTTATGTTAATTTTTCCCGGCCCAGCCCAGCCCGAAGATATGAGATATATATATAATGTTTACTTAACCACAACAACAACCTTCGGCTGTAGCTTAGTGGTGAGAATTACATGCTGTAGCTTTGAAGTCTTGGGTTCAAATCTTTGCAGCTACAAATCTGTACTATTTTTGCCTAAAATGTAATAACTCAGGTATCATCATGAGCGGGCTCGGGCTTGGTATATAACACAACGAGCAGGCTTGGGCAAGCAATGTTAATCCCAAAGCTCATGCCGGGCCAGGCTCAGGCCAACATAATTTCACTTACCTATATATAATGGCCCGGCCCGTTGCCACCCCTACTCCCTATCAGCCCACTCCTCTGCCTTAAGAATTCTCTTTTCTTCCAACTCATCAACCTGTTTTATTTTCTATAGAATCACTTCTTTTCACTTATTAACCGTACCAAACTCCTCCCTATTCCACCTTTTAATTTCCTCCTTCAAAGCCTTTAGTTTCTTACAGAACACAAAGCTATGGTTACCCTTGATATGAAAATCAGACCACCAACTTTTCACTTTAGTCATAAAATCAGCATTCCACCTTTTAATTTCCTTCTTCAAAGCCTTTAGTTTCTTACAGAACACAAAACTATGGTTACCCTTGATATGAAAATCAGACCACCAACTTTTCACTTTAGTCATAAAATCAGCATCTTCCAGCCACATATTTTTGAAACGAAATGCCTCTTTTGATGAGCTTTGCAATCTAGGACAATAGAGATATGGTCCGATATAGGTCTCGAAAGAGAAGTGCTTGTAAACCAGCAAACCTTTTTTCCCATGAAGAGGATACTAAGAATCTGCCCAATTTTTATAGTGTTGGTCTTTCTTTGTTGCTTGACCAAGTAAAGCTAACTGCCTCCAAAGGAAAATCAATCAATTCGTTTTTGTTCACAAAGTCTGTAAATTCCTTCATTTGACTCACATGACAGCCACCAGTGGAATTTTCAGACCGGAACCTTGTGGCATTAAAGTCACCCCCCAAACACCATGGAATCTTCCAACCACTTCTTACAGATTCTAACTTAGCCCACAGGTTCTTTGTGTGATGGCTTTCGTTAGGCCCATATACCCCAGAAATATGCCATTGCTCTCCTTTAACCATATCTTTCAGCATTTCAGCCTCTTTTTGAAATAGCATTTTACGCCAGTCCACAGCAATGGCTCCCACAGTTCCCACAGCTGGAAGAACTACCCACTCAACTTCCCTAACACCCCAAACATCTGCAGTAATTTTTGTTTTTGTTTCCTGCAACATAACAACATCAGATTTCCATATTTCCATTGCCGCTTTTATTGTCGAACATCTCTCTTTTGAATTGAGACCTCTAACATTCCAGGAGAGAAGTTTAATCTTCATAATTACACAAGCTTAACCTTCTCGCCTTCCATCTCTCTTCACTCTTAGAACCCACTGCTCCTTTTTTATCTGTCCATTCAAATTTTTTCAACTCCCTATATGCTATTTTACTAGGAGCAGATGACGCCTGTCTATTCTTCTCTATTACCATGAACAAAGCTATGGTATCTTTTTCAAATCCCTCACAAGACATCCCAAAAAACTTACAAAACTCCATGATTCTGTCCAGCACCCACTTTGAAATCCTTCATCAATGCCTGCACCCATGATATTAGAATTATCTGGTAGTGTTAGACTACTTAACCAGACGCCGCCTCCAGCTTTTTGATTTTCACTACTGATTTTTCCACCCAATCACCCCGCTGCTGAACATCACCTTCAGGAAGAAGAATGTCTAATGGATCAGAGAATAGGATCTCTCCTTCCTCTACATCCACTGGCAAAACAATTTCTTGGCCCCAATCAAGGTTCTCCACTTCCGGAACAACTGTGATTCCCCAGTTAACAACACCCCCACCTCTTTGAATACCCTCCCACCTACCAAGTCTACGTACCCATCCTTGCAACGCCAAGAACTCGTTGCCAGATTCAAACCAGAAGGGGTAGTAGGAGAATGAGAACAAGGAAAAAGAGGGTGAGGGGGAGCTAGGGAACAGGAAAGAGAACAAGGTTGCAAACCAGAGGGGGTGATAAGAACAGGAGAAAGCTTAAAAGACTTATCTGGACACAATGATTTGCGTTACATGTACATCTGGTTTAACTCGTTAACTCCGAACTGAATAGGAATCAGACCTTAACGATCTAATAATAACAGCATTTGATCTTCATTCACCCCTTTGACCTTTTTCATGTCTGCCTCATTAGGAACCTCATTTTCTCTATTCGAACCACCCTTCAAATCGTGCAAAGCATCATGTCCGAACCACTAAGACTCTTCTACGAATCCCGCAAACACCTTATGTTCGTTCTCCTCCTGCCAAATATCCCTATTTACCCACCACAATTCATCCCCATACTTATTAGGGATCCCAGGATCCCATTCTTTCATCGTCCTACATGGATTTTGTGAGTGAGTCGGTGAGATGGACGTCCTTGAAGACGGGCCTTCCTGTATGGATTAAAAGAATTGACGAGCTACTTTCCGATGGGCGCTCCACTGCCCATTCTTAATGATTTGGGCTAGGACCTCTCAATTTGGGCCCAACCGACTTCTTTATCTTCCAAGGCCCTTAACTGTTAGGCTCTACAACCCTTTTGCCTTTATAATCCATACGAGCCCCATCAATTGATCCATTTTGAGCTTGGTGGCCCGTTTCAACCGCACTCGATGAGCCCAATGAACCAGCTTGCAGTTTATTAGAGAAAAGCAAACACCAATACAAAGAGGGGCATGCACGCAAGATAAGCACCAAACCCCAAAATGAACAGACGTACAAGACAAAAAAGCAAAAACCAAAAATAGAACAAAAATCCCTAAATAATAGGAACACCAGTGAGAACATAGAAGGTATCACCCAAGACTCCTTCAACTCCATCACCCTACATCTTCTATCATTTTTGTTGTCGGAATACCCACAAACAAGTTCTCTTTGTTGACCCCTCCTCTAGCCCGACGGTCAGCCATGGCATTGCCATCTCTAGGCATATGTGCAAAAGATGCATGAATAAACCTTCCCAGAAACCTAGCCATCCTGACTAGGTGAATGAATCTCCAAGGACAACTCTCAGACCCCTCCATCCAAGATAGTACAGAAGTTGAGTCTCGCTCAGTCACTACCTCACCATACCCCACTCTAACTGCCTCCCTGACTCCAGTAAGAAGAGCCAACAACTCAGCCCTCATAGAATTGCCAATCCCAACAGGTCCAGAATAAGCGAGTAGGATCCCCATATCTAATTTTTTGAAAATTCAAATTATACCTTCATCCACGTTTGCCACCATGGGTCCACTACCTGGCACCTTCTCTGACTTCAGATAAGACCTGACACCCCTCGCCACCTCATCATCCCTACCATTTGAATGAGATTCATCAAAGGAAATATTTGCAGCGTTAACCACCGAACGAACAAGGAATTCTTCCTACCACACGATGCATTTGAAACAAAATTTAACGAACTCAATGGTTAGATTGGTCAAACGATTCACTTTCCAGCTTCTTCTCACTTGGATTCTAATCCATTGCAACTCACTCTTGTCAGACAAGTTTTGATCAGATCGCACATAACCTCCACAAACCTCCCCGGTCATTCTAAAAAGCTCATCACACCATAAATGTAAGGGAACTCCAACGATCCTGACCCAAATTGGATCATCTATCGCTCCTTCTGGCCTACAACCAGAAGTTGGGAGCCAAATATTAAGTGCCAACCAGTATGGAATCTGTAACCCTCTTCCAAGATACGAGAAGACTTCATTGAAGAAGTGAATATGAATAAGAACAATTTATCACTCATCTTTTTTACATCGACACCTGCTAGAACTCCCCAAACTTTGTTTGCCCAGGATTTCACATCCTTGACACTTGGAATTTCACCTTCAAACTTTCCGACTAGCGATCTCTCCAGATATTCACAATTGGAACTATCTTCAATCCCATCACACTAAATTGTTATATTGCATAGCCCTCCAACCACACCTCTTGGCTCTACAGAAGGGCAATGCTTCTCTATCAAAGCCTCCTTAAAAGATTTAGCAAGGAAATGATTTTCCACCGCCTCATTAGAGGTACCAGACCGCTTGCCTAATTCCTCTTTAATCTCTGTATGTATTAGAGTAACCTGCATCTGACAAGTCTTTCGTTAACTTCTCTTGATCCCCGATTGGATCAGCATTTCAAAGCTCAAAACTCCATCTCAGCAGCTCCAGCACCTTATTCCATCCTTCTTGGTCAGGACCTTCAGGAAAGAAAATAGAACACCCCCTCCGATCACCAGAGAACCGTGACAATCTTAGGAATCTCCCACCTCCATTACTACGCTTCTCAAGAAAAAATACTGAGTCTACATTCCTACTTATAGCCACTGGATCTTTCCCGGATTCTTGAGAAATCAACGCAGAAAAAATTTCTGTGAACCAGCTAATTTCTACACCCTTAACACAACTTCCTCATAGACCCTTTTTCCCTCTTCTACAATGGAAAGAATCTGGTTCTGCTTATCACCCCAGAGATTGAATGCAAACACTTTCATGTCAATATTCAGAATCCTACGATCAGCATTTCTGGGAATAAATAATCTTGGTGACCACCCGATGAACCACTCGCTGGCCTCCAACGACCTCATTTCAACCATGGATTCTTCATTGCTCTAGAGCTCAGTGACAAGAAGCAACCCAGATGGAAGTTGTTTCACCAAAACAGCTCTTTTACCCTTAAACCTATGGATTAAAATAATCAAAACCATCCTGAGAGTGCTACTTGCCCTAAGCTAAGCTGGTTTAAGCTTGTGCTTGTTGATAAAGGGTTTCTTCACGTCATCAGCTGGATAAGTTTGTTGATCAAGGGTTTCTTCATGTCATCAGCTGGATAGTACTTCGGAGGCTTCTCCTTGGGTTTCGCCGTCGCCGGTTTTGGATCGTGTCACCGCCATTCTCAGTTTTCCATGAGTTTCCAAAACTTCCATGACTTTTAGGATGTTTCCAATCATATTAATAAGCTTCTTTATATGTTACTGTTTTTTGAAGGACTAAAACTCTACCTTGATACAGTATTTTAAACCATGGTTTAAAACCACTTTATAACACATTATATCTATAAAAAAAAGGCTCATTTATCAAAGTAGTTACACGAATGCTTAGTTGATATTTTCCGGTTTTCTATGACTATTTCACTACACTTGTTATGCATATTGCTGCATATTGACTGACCCCAAGTCTTATTAAACTCTTTACGGCCGAAAATGAAAATTATATAATCAGAATGCAGATACATGTTTATGCATTTTTTTGGCAAAGTGATCGTCACTTGGTGTGACGGTAAAAACCTCGGGTTGCCAGCATAAAAACATGGGTTCAAGTCTGAGCGTAGCCACATTGTACAAAAATGCCAAAGGTTCGGGCTGTTGCCAGTCCACTACTACTAGGACCATGCTTCGGAGGGACCTACACAGGGCTATGGTCCTTTTTCAATTTTTGATTATATGCATCAATATGGTTTTGCATTGTTTATATATAGAGTGCTTTACAAAATAATAGCAAAGTGCATCAATATGAATTGACACATAGACTCTAACAGACTATCAGAAATCCATTGAATTGATATTTTCACATGTACTTTTTGCATATGTTTTACAGTTTATATGAATGAGCATATTGTAAGAACCTGAAAAATCCTAAAACAATTAATCTGAAACCAAAGGGTAAAATAGTAATTTGGTAAAAACCCCTAATTAATAAACCAATGAATTAATCAATAATTAAATTAAACTCAAAAACCTTAACATAAATAGCTAATTTCAAAATCCCCATAATTAACTAAAACTGGACAGGTCAACAGTTTGACTTGGTCAGCAATCTTGACTTGCTGACTAGGTCTAAACAGCAAAATAGAAACTAAGGGAATTTTGTAAGATCAAACTTAATAGTAAGTTAAAGGATTACTTAGGACCTAAGACAAACTAAATAAGAACACTAGGAAACCTCTAGAAGCCTTACAACTTAATTAGCAACTAGAAATATGATTCTCTACAAAGAAATAGAAACCCAAATCTCCCAAAACAGCAGTTTCTAAAATACACTACCTTGTCTCATATCTCTATAAAAAGGGAAGTAACTAAGTAAACCAAAACACAAAAACACACTCAATTTCGTGGAGAACCCCTAGAGTAAAAGAAGAAACCCAGAAAACCCCAAGGAAGAAGAAGAATCAATCTAGGAAGCAACCCTAGGAGAAATTCTACAGCAACAAGGTGAGTTTTCTTTCAATGTCTTGTGTATTTACTTTTATTTTGATATTATGACTATGGGGGAAGTTCATGTCTGATTGTCCTAACCCTTTCCCCGTGATCTTAATAATAAAACCCTAAATTATTGCTAACCAATTCTCTGTATGTAAGCATGCACATGAAAGATAGCCAAACCCAGAAAATCTAGACTTGCAACCCAAGAAACCCATAGATCCTAGTGTAGGCTAAATCCCAAGACTTAAAAGTTGGTTTCGAAGCACACCCAGATGATAGGTGACCTCTAGAAGAAACCCCAACCAAAAACCACCCAGAATGACTTTCGGCGACCCCACTCGGCGCCGAGCGCATGCCGAGCATCACAGTCAATTTCACAAGCCCCTGATTTTCTCACAGAGCCCCATTCGGCGAGCCGAAAGCACGTCGAGCCACCTTTTGCGATGTGAGTTAGGACCAGTTCTGACCTAATGGCAACCCCTCAAGCCAAATCCCAAAGTTTGGGGTAGATTGGCACACGTTTACCGCACTTCGCCGAAAACACAATGACACCCTTTTTCCAATTCTGAGACTTTGAGCACCTGTAACACACCTAACTTAGATGATCTACTATGTTTATAGCCATTGGGGATGTGCCTATCAAAATATGACCCTTCATACCAAAGATCTACCCAACTGATACTTAGCTTAGCTATGTGATATTTTGAGATACTTGAGAAACCAAACCCCAACCCTTTCTAATAGTTCCATTCTCTGTTTTTGTGCATGTCTAGCTACAAAAATTGACTTAATAACTTGATATGTGTTATTTATAACCATATGTGTGATTTGTGATACCTAATGCCTTATTTTGAAGAATTACCTAAGATTCACCATTATACTTCATTACTAATGCCTATGCCTTATTATATTGATGATATCATGTTTCTTATGCTTATATGAGTTTCCTTACTTAATATGTGATGATTTGCCCTATTAGTGTAGAATCATGGGATTGTGCTCATGTGGTTGCTATTTGAATATATGCATATGAATCATTGTGTGTGAATAATTAAAGGACCTGAATCTATGAGTTGCATATGACTACCTTGCTGTGATGGCTTTGTCTAATACTCTATAACACCCATGGGACTAGATTACACAAGAAATTCTTTGACTGATTATTAACTATTGTTGTCCTATGGATGGACTATGTTGTTTTCTCCCAACGTGAGGGATATGTTCTGTGTGATGATCCCAAGAGACTTATGGTGGGAAAGCTCACAATGTGATGCCCAATAGCCGAATCATGTCACCCTTATGTTGGTTGTTTAATATGTACGATTCCCTGAGGATAGTTCACATTGGTATTTCCCCTTGATCACAATTAAGTGCCATCTAGGTCGAAGCCCCTTGAAACCATGATGTACACATGGAATATCTTATCTTTAAGAATGGCCCTGCATGGGGGGGATGGTTCGAGAAGACATCTTGCTCAAGGAAGGATTGGTCATGTGGGAACTTACTATATTAGCATACTTAACAGCACCCGTGCATTGCATTTTGTTTGTTGATATCATTGTGAGCATCATGTGTATGATGCACTTGATCTAATTTGCATATAGAAATAGGTTTTGGACTCTTGATATTGACCATTGTTTCATATACCATTGTGAGATTGAGAGAAAATAACATATTGCTTGATTGTTGTTCATAATCATCATTATTCCTATATTTTACAGATTACACTAATATTATCTATCTTATTTGTTTGTATCTCATAACATTGGGATATAAGTAAATACCTTGCATTGAAGGATTACTCATCCGGGCTTTCCAACTTATGTTCGTTGATTTATATTTTTCAAGTTTGAAGGCTAGCATACAAAAGGAGAGCATTGAGGAAAAGGGATTATAAATCAAGGATAATTGATAGTGCATATGTATTAGAATTAGATGGAGATTTCATTCAAATTGTTGTAATAAGACCAGATCTGTAATTTTTACTTAAGAATTTAATAGAACTTTTGAATTTACTTCCGCTTATGTTTTGATTATTGCTTTCCACTCCCATAAGGATATGGGGTGAGAGTTACAACTTAAATTTGGAGCCACCATTGAGATTTCCAAGTTTAGGATGCGACACATATACTCAGTATTCTTAAAAAATTCTACATAACAACAAATCAAAAAAAAATGATATAAAAAATCACTTTGTACACATTTAAAGTTAAAGCTCAGGTTACAAAAATGAATGTCTTCCACAGGGAATTCTAAGTGATTAACATAAGATATTAGACAAAATTATACGAGCCCAAAAACACACACACACACAACAGAGTTTCCGATTTCTAGAAGTACCATAAAACTTGATATCATGGTTTTAAATTTTGCAAAAATGCTCCCCATCGAAACGAAATGTAGGGGGAATTCCCTGAATTCTCCCTTTTCTCTCATTTTGTCAAAATTTTGGCGAAATATAGCAAAATGTAGCGAAATATTTCCCCAAAATTTCTCTAACCTGGCAAAATATTCCGCCAAGTCGGCGAAATTTTGACAGAAAAAATCTGGCAATATCGAAATTTAAAACCTTTCTTGATATCTATTTGCACAAAGCTTGTAGCTTCAACAAAAATGCATTTCTTCAGCATGAAACTGTGTACTGATGCTTCTATATATATTTTATGTATATCTTTTATAGTCAATATGAATGGGAACCTAATCAATGCTAATACTGCATGACAACAGAAGAAATGACATAAAACTTCTCCTTCGTACACATCCACAGCTCAGGTTAAGGAAAATGCATGTCTTCCTTGTGATTAAAATAAAATCACAACTAAATTAGATGAGGACCAGTTCAAGTGCCATAAAAATTCATATAAATTAACAAAAAAGCCTCTAGATTTAACAAAAATGTATGTCTTCTACATGAAACTATCTACTAACTAGATAAGATCTCAGACAAACTAATATGAGAACCAAGAACTCCAACAGAACTACATTGAATCGATGCAATCTAGACAGAATACAGATTCTTGCAAGTATAACTTCAAAGAAGACGTGTAAAAATGTGTACATATAGTTGAAGGCAATATAATTAATATCTATACACAACTAGAAGAATTTCAATATTATGCAGTCATAGTTGGTTTAAAGGGAGTGGTCTTATATGTCAACATACTTGCCATTCTGAAAGCAAATTTCCTGTCAAATCAAGCTCCTTTATATCTGTAATAAAACCGTGAAAGAATTAACACACTGGCATTGTGAGACCAATCTTAACTACAAATTTCCTAGCAAAATAAGTAGCATCTAACTGAAGGTGTTTGGTTGAATAGTTTTTTTTTTTTTTTTTTTTTTTTTTTTTTTAAGGCGAACCTCAACGGCATGAGGAAAATTTTATTGATATTCAAAAAAAGGAGATACAATAGTAGCAGGGCCATGATTGGTTGATTCATTAGAGGCAAATAGAGAAAAAAGCAAAGTACGAGAAACAATTCTAGAGAAATTTCAGTTGGGGGTTTTCTACTTTAAGTTATGATTTTTGTCTTTTTTTGTTTGGTTCAAAGATAGGAGACTGCTTACCAGTGGGAATATTCAACCAAGCCTTGTTTGACAAGGGATTTGAACCCAGGTCTGATGCTGTCCTAGTCAAACTCCAAAACAAACTTCAGTCATATAAAGGGCTAGATAGATACCATTGTACTGAATTTGAATTGAGAGTTGAAGGATTTATACATTTTCGATTTCTGATGTGCAATTCATGAACAATAGACCAACCCTATGTGGATAATCTGCAATTTTGAAGCACTAATCTGTTTATATCCCCCAAGGCTTCTATACAGATTTTCTGAAAGGCATATTTATTGACTCACACTCTAAAGATGGTAAGGAATGTAAACTGGGAACTAAAAGCTTCAATTTAGCTAAGGAGGGGTGACTAAGGCGGCAATGGATCTGATGAGGAGATATTGTAGCAGGACAGGCAGTGGGGGATGGAGTGACAGGATCGCCATCAAAGTAGTAGAGACCATTGGACTCATGCCCAACGTCAATCGTCTTCTGGGTCGTCAGATCCTGAATAAGAATAGAATTAGGGAAAAAAAAGACAACAGTTAAGATCCTTAGCCAATTTACCAACAGATATTAAATTAAATGAACAATGTGGTAAATACAAAACAAAAGACAAGGATAAAGATGAAGTGGGTTGGGCAGTCCCGATTCCTTCAACAGGAGTAGAAGACCCGTCTGCTAAAGTAACTGGGGGAAGGGATGATGACAACTGGAGAGAAGTAAACAAACTAGATATACCTGTCAAGTGGTTAGTAGCTGCAAAGTCAATTATCCATGGGAAAGAACCAGAGGCTATGCAAATAGTAGGTGTACCTCCTCTCGGTGCTATGGAAGTAAACGGAGTAGAGGTCTGGTGAGATGCCTGTAGCTGAAGAAGCTGAGAGTATTCCTCTCGAGAAACAATAACAGTATCTACAGCACCCAGAGCAGGAGATTATCCAGGGTTAGAAACAACAGCATTCACAACCTAAGGAGGACGTCCATGGAGTTTTCAGCATGTTTCCTTGCTATGCCCATCCTGGCCGCAAAAAGAGCACTGTCTGGTCTGACCTCTACCACATCCAGTGCGGCCACCACGAGATCCCCTACCATGTCCTCCACAGGTAGAACCACCCCTACCAAAAACTGGTGGAGGGGTCTGAGTAACAAGTGTAGAATGATCAACAACTGGAGGAAGTGAGGGTCGTTCGCGGGGGGTGCTCTGTAGAACACGCTAATAGGTCTCAGCAAAAGAAGGAAGAGTAGTACTACCAAGTATCTGAGATCGAATCGGCTCATACTCAGATTTCAGACCAGCGAGAAATTTCATAACCAACATTTGTTCCCTCTGTTTCTGCTGTTCTTGAACACTAGTAGTCAATGGCAT
>JAUPMG010299073.1:0-16978 GCA_031762675.1 Pachysandra terminalis | reverse complement strand
AATGAGATAATACTCTATTCAGAATATGAGAAATCTACTCTTGCTGGAATAAAAAAAAATTAAATACTTTTGTACTAAATAATTGTTTATCAATAAAAAAAATTATATTGATAAAAAACTAAATAAACATTTATCCATAAAAAAAACTTTTTAAGAATTTTGTACTAAATTAATTTTCTTTTTTGCTAGTCGACTTGAAAAATCACTCACAATAAATCAAATCTTGCCCCCCTAAAATAGATTCCTAGCTCCGCCCTTGACCACACCTCCCACCATCACCACCCCATTACAACCACCACCACCTCCCCACCATCACCACCGCAATACACCCCCCACTACCACCACCACACCACCCCCCTACCACCACCCCCCCCCCCCCACCATCACCACCCCACCACCACCACCATCACTCCACCACCACCACCACCACCACCATTACCACCACCATCACCACCCCAATACAACCACCACCACCACCACCACCATTATCCCCTACTACCACCACCACTAACACCATCACCACCACCACAATCACCACCACAACCACCACCACCCCACCACCACCCTACGACCACCAGCATTACCACCACCACCACCACCACCCCTACCACCACCACCACCACTACCATCACCACCACCACCACATGCATGTTGTAATCCATGCAATTATTTTATATGGCTAACAGAAAAAAACTGACTAATTTTCATTTTTATTTTCTTTACACAACCAAACAAGAGCAAGCATTTTTTTTTTTAAATCATTAAATTTTTTAGGGGTGTCGGATGATCCATATTCGATCGTCTAATCTGACGCATCCGAAACCGAGTTAAATCATATGGATTGGACAAACTAACTCCGTTTCGGACCGAGTCAGAGAACTTTAGCAATTTTCGGGATCAGCTTGGGATTGTGACTCGTCATTAGCCGATATGACTCGGGGTCAGCCGATACTTAACACTTTGTGTGCTTGTGCTGCAAGGAGAAGAGAATATGATTACCTGAGAGTCACCAGAAGGAATAAAGGCTAGAAGTATTCCCTTGTCAATTGTCATAGCTGACACACTTCCACCCTATGAACATTTAAAAATTTAAGATACAAACACTTCAACTTATCAGTATCAATTTAAAGGCTAATAAATGCCCAGGTCAACAAAATAAACTTGCAAACAAATTTAACAAAGACAATGCTACACATAATTCAACAGAAGCAGAACATAAGCCTAATGATATTAAAACCATCAAAGATGGAGAAGTGAAAATTATTACCTACTATTTAGATGGTTAAAAAAGAGAAATACAATAAACTGCAAGTCTGCAACATCCGAATGAGCTATTTTGGAATAGTTGTATGAAATATTTCTTGCCAATACTCTTAGGATATCTGACACTCTTATTCTCTGATAACCCAAGAAAATTTGCAAAAGTTCATCAATTAGGAATCCTTAAGTTAAACATTTATCTATCTCTATAAACACACATGCACATTAATATTTTAAAACACTAAGGTAAGCCTTCACACTTGCTTATAGCGCAAACCATAAGCCATGAAGTGTTAGGCGTAAGCCTCTTGAGCACGTCTGATAAAAATCAATAAATATAAGGTACATGACATTCATATACAGATTCAAAACAAATTAAGATAATGGATGAAATTCATGTCATAACTAGGGGTGTCAATGGGTACCCGATACACGACAAACCCGATATAACCGAACCCGTTTAAAAGGATTGGGTCAGTTCTGGTTCTATAAAGATGGACTCGTTAAGGTGCACATCGAGACTTATGCCCGAATGCCTTATGGGGTGTCAATGGGTACCCGATGCCTTATGGTTGCCCCTTGCTTCAAGGTGCACCTTGTGGCTTATGCCCTAATGCCTTTTAAAACATTTAAATGAAAACATAATTACATAAAGCAAATGGAGGACACACGTATATGCATGTTGATATATAGTTACATCATACGCCCATACTTATGTCTGAGATGTGTGACTGTATATTATGAATTCTCATGTGGAATGTTGAAAAGTACATTCTAACTGAACATATGCCAAACTGAAACAACATGTCTCTCAAAACGCTTTGCTTCACTGTAACCTTTACTAAACTGAATTTTATCAGTCAAATTAGATATTTATTAATCTTTAAGTGAAACAAAAGCCCCATAAAAATTCTTCGAAGCACTTTAGAAAAAAGGTATATGTCAATAGTAGGTATATGATAGATGACAACCCAACATTCCATCTATATTTGGATCCTGTCATTTCCCCAACCATTTCATAAAGGAACTCTGAAAAGTCAAACCCCAATATCTATATGGAGATTCTCACTGGTATTGCAATATTGACAGTTAGACTACGTTGAAATGCTGATAAAGTAAATGGTGACCCAGAAAAG
Organism: Pachysandra terminalis; assembly: GCA_031762675.1. Lineage (NCBI taxonomy): Eukaryota > Viridiplantae > Streptophyta > Magnoliopsida > Buxales > Buxaceae > Pachysandra > Pachysandra terminalis. Next base: position 14,582 of record JAUPMG010299073.1, on the reverse strand, counting down.
GAATCAACATAAAAGGGATTCTGTCAACATCATCAAATATGATCACAGCTAAATCTTAATAATCAAAGAAATGGCTTAAAGCAATTGCATACTATCTTGCTTTAAAATCCAACTATCTCATGACTTAATCATCATTTCTCAGATCGCAAAGTTCAAAAACTCTATACAACATCAGTTTCAGCTCAGGAACTGGAGTTCCCAGGTTCGAGTCCCCGGGCTTACCTGATATATGGTCCTTTTGGGTAGGGTCATGTATCTGGGGTTTACCTTATCCCCATTAAGTGGGGTCGGAGGTTCCACGTCACAAAAAAAAAAACATATATATATATAGAGAGAGAGAGAGAGAGATCTATATCAACTCTAGCAAAGACAATCAGAGCTCAAATAGGTAGCTTTCCACAATATTGCCTACCAATTTCAAGAATCTTGTCCAGAGAGGGATGTTGATTTTGATAAAATGAAAAAAAAAAAGAATTTTTAGGATTCATGAAAACACCAGGCATGCAGTAAACAAAGTAAAGGGCCGTAATCAAACAGGTATTTTGAAAACATACAGGACACTCAAGTAGGAGTAAGTTCACAAACTTAAAAAAACCAAAGAATAAAGAGAGAAAAATTAACCTGATGATCAATGTGGGCTCCCAAGGGATAAATCCTGTAAGGAGAGACAACAACTCTAACCTCCTCAGCACCTCTTCCACTCATTTCAGCTACCACCTCTCTTACTTCATTCAACTGCAATGAAGTGAAAAACCATCATTTTAGAATCACTAGCAACCACGGATACACCATTAAAAGAACATTTCTTCACCAACTATGTTGAACCGTTTGATTACATTGTTGTGCCATTCTCTAACAACTTAAGCTTTTAGAGTAACTGGTTCCTAACATGGTATCAGAGCAGAAGGTCGAGTGTTCAAATCCCGGGGGTATGTGTTTGTGTGTTTGTTCTCCCATGGATGTGTTGTTCCCGTGCAGGTGTGTGTGGTGTGTGTTTGCCTAGGTGCCCTGTTTTCTTCCACGGATGCGTTGTTCCCATGTAGAATCCTCACATGTGGGAGGGTATTGAACCATTTGATATACATTGTTGTGCCGTTCTCTAACAACTTAAGCTTTTAGACTAAGTGGTTCTTAACAAACCATCGTGTCAACCATCTCCCATATTGGCACAACTTAGAATTAATAAAAGAACAACAAAAAAATCAAAGCTATCTGAAAGTATAACAGAGAAACTACATGCAATAACACCATTGAGAAGCCAATAATAGGCAATGTTGAACCCACTTAAGACCATTGCAAAACCATCTACCCAGAACCAAATCAAGGCAGAAGAACCACAGTAAAAGCTATAAATGCACAATCACAAAAACCATCATCCACCAAAGCAAAAATGATAACACCCAGATCAAAATCATCATCAAAACCAAAAACCCAGAAAAAATCACCTCAGATCATTACCTTTTTGTAGATAAAAACCCGATTTTTTCCCTTTTTAGCAATTACAGTAATCCATCAAGGACGCATTAAAAGAACAATATTTCAGCTGTGGATTGAAGATCTACCTCTGTTTTAGAAGGCCAAAGCAATCCACCCATCTTCAAATCCGCTGTACTAACGACGAATCAAGCGGTTCTTTGAACTGGGTTTTCGCTTCAGATCAATCCACATAGAGGGACTCTGCTTTTATGTGCGAGGGAGAGAGTAAAATTAAAGACATAAACACGGTAGTTAGTAAAACCGGGAAAATCGGTTGATCCATCAAATGTTTCCATTACAACTAATAAGACTATAAGAGGTTAGATTTTACCAATTATATAATTGATTACTTGGATTCAGTTTTTCTTTTCTTTTTTTCACCGATAGAGATAGATTGAATCTGGACTTTTACATTACCAAAAAGAAGAGAATCTGGACTTTTGATTAAGTGGGCCACCGTCTTATTTGGGCTATGACCGAACTGCGTATTCATGAGACTTGACAAGATGTTAACATAAATATCTTGGACTTGATCCAAATACAGTACGTTTGGATAGCATGAATTCAAAGATACGTGAGAATTGGAATGCTTATGTATTGAAATTCTGTTGTTCGGTTGACACGTTACTCAGTAGTTTAATTTATCTAATTTGTATAGCTAGTGAATATTTTTTTTTACTCCTTTTTATTTAATTCAAGTTATGAATTCTCTTACAAATAGGGATGGCAATAAGGTTTAAAGTGTTGTGATCAGGTACTGGATTGATGGTATCGGCCAATCCGGATCCGGTACAAAGAAAAATACATTTTCAAATTTTAAAAAAATATATATATATTGGACCGAACCAGCAGTACCGATTGCCCTACAGGAGATACCAGTCAAGATTGATGGGACCGGTCGCCAGACTCAAGCTCAACTCGAAGATTTATAGAGAAAATCCTCAAATCGAGCCTATCGAAGCTTGTTAAGATAATTTTTTTTTTTCCTCAAACTCGGCTCACAAGCTTAATTATAGAGCTCAAGATCAGCTCGAAAATATATAGAGAAAATCTCCAATATATCCAACAAAAAGTTATGCCATAATCTTGTTACTATATGCATTATAATGTTGAGTGCAGAACAGTTTTATGTTAGGTGATGTTCATTGTCCAAGTGGGTTACAAAGTCACAACCATGATTACAAACCCTTCAAGCCTAAATTATGCATGAGAGATGCCTTTAAAGCTAAGTAAGTAATTATTTAAGGTCAAAACTCCAATTCCCAAATCAACCATGAAAACTAAAGTGGATTGCTTTCAAAATCAAAACTACTTAAGGGGTTCAGTTCTTTTTTTGTGAGAAGAGTTCAATTCCTTGTATAGTAAATTGATAATTCCCATTCTCTAAAGCTTATTAAAGTGCTAAACAATTTAAGCTGATAGTCACTTAATAACACATGCTTTTTTTTTTCTTTCTTTTTGGATGTAACGAAACGTAACAAGCATACATGTACCAACTAATATTAGGGTCCGTTTCGATCCTATGAATTTAGGGGTGAGAATTGGAATTGGCAGGTGTGAATTTCAACTCTTGCGTTTGGATGATCATTTTTCATGGGAATTAAAATTCATGTGGGAAAAAAAAAAACACCTGATTCCCACAATTCATGAGAATTATAATTCACCTTGTGTATGTGTGTATCGGGAGATTGGAATTGTTAGGTGTGAATTTCAATTTTTGCCTTTGGATGACCAATTTTCATGGGAATTAAAATTTATGTAGGAAAAAAAAATACCCAATTCCCACGATTCATGAGAATTACAATTCGCACTCTTGGGAGGAGTGTTTATCGTAATTCTCACGTAAACCAAGTATTTCATTAGAGTGGTTTACAAGGGTAACCCACCAGACCTGTTTCGATTTGGACTAACGACTAGTCCCCCGATCCTGTCCAATCCGTTTTTTTTTTCTTTTTTAATTTGAAAATGTGTTTTTATGTAACAGATTTGGATCGGCAGGTACTGCCAATCTAGACGAGAACCAGCCAATACTGGTCTAGCACCCGGTCTTGATACATTAAACCTTGTTCCCATCCCTATTTGTAAGAAAATCTATCACTTGAATTAAATAAAAAAGTAGCAATGAAAAAAATATACACTAGTTATGTCAATTAGATAAATTAGATTACGAATAACATAACGTGTCAACTAAACAACATAATTTCAATACATGTGAATTTGAAATTATAAGATTTACAATTGATATGCATTCCAATTCTCTGTATCTTTGAATTCATGGGATCCAAACGTACCCTTAATTAATTTTTTCTGTTCATTGGGTTCATTCAAAGGAACCCACTTGATATCTTTTCAATTCAAGACAATCTTGCCCTCATACAAATTCCTTATTGCCAATCTCATTCTCCATGCCCCTAACCTCACCCTTCTCACATCCATTCCCATAAACAAAATCAAGATTGTAAAGTAAAGGAACCAAAGTGACTGAGCAACAGAAAACCAGTACTGGCCCAAATATCCAAAGCAGAAGAGGGATTGCAGCATAGAAAAGCCTGTTTCCCACAGTGTTCAGTATAAACCCTTTCTCCAGCAGCTCACACACATATTCTGGATTTAGAAGGGGAAAAACAGGATCCTGTGGTGTGTTTATGAGGAAGTTCACTTGGTTTATAAACCTAATAGACAGAGAATAACATAGGAATGCAAAAAGGTAGATCAGAAGGAGTGTGATGTATTTCAAAGCCACTATGAAGTCGCCGTGTGCGCCGTAGACGGTGGCGTTCAGCGGTTTCTTGACACTGTATGTACTGCTGATCACCGCGGCTAAACCACAGCTGAGGAGGATTGAGGTGGTTGCCATCAGGGTCGAACCCATGATCTCGTTTCGAAGTGTTTGGACTGCTAACACATTCTTCTTATCGTTATCCTGCGAGGAAAAAAACCCCAGATCAGAAATTGTTGATCTGGATCAAACAAACAAAGATCAAAACAATGCACACAGATATACAAGATTCGACAAAGATTACGTCTACGAGAGAGAAGTTTAATTCCATGTCAAAAACGAATTAGAGTTATAACTTATACTTATATCTGATATATATATATATAAATGACAAATCCCAATATATCCTTTACTCCCCCCATGGGACCTTTCATGTCCCTCCTCTTTGGATCTAAAGACTAAGTGAATATGAGCCCCCCACTATCTATAACAAAAACATTTAGAAGCTAAACTTCTTGTCTTATAATACTACTTAAAACTTGATCAAGATTGTCCCCAAGTACACTATCGCATCTTATCAATGTCTTTAGCCCAAAAAATAATAATAATAATAAATAAAATTAAAATTTTATTTATGTTTTACCAGTCAATAATTTTACCCAAAAAAAAAATATTTATTGATCGATAACAAATTGGCATAGAGGTTAATTAATTACTATATTTATCATTTCATTTAGACTATATGCAGTGCATGAACATGACTAAGGGTGCAACTTATATCGGTTAAACCTAAAACCGTATTGACCCAAACCGAATTTGATTCGGTTTCGGTTGGGTTTCTAGATATTTAGTTCGGTTTTGGTTTTGAAATTATAAAATTGAATTAGATCGGTTTAATTTTGGGTTGAAGCCTCGGTTAAACCGAACCAAACCGATTTAGACAAGAATGTAGTTTATATATATGTATTATATATGATATATTATATATAAAACATAATATTTTATATATATAATGTAATTCTAAAAAAACTATATTAAACGGATCTAACCAGACCCAAACCAAACCGAAACTGTAATTTGGGTTGGGTTGGTTTGAGTTTAGGGTTTCTCATTTTAGTTCGGTTCGGTTTTCGGATTGGAAAGTTCGATTTTCAATTTAATTCAATTCGATTTTGGGTTAACCTTCATCAATATCGGTTTGGCCTTGAGTTGATAATCCATGAAACAAATTTGTGACAACTCTTAACAAATCAACTGTCTTGAAACGACAGAAACCAGAAAATTATGCTTGAACATGACTAGCTCAAATGTCATGAAACAACATAAACCAGAAAATATTGTGCAATATAAGAAGAAAATACATATAAAAGAAGGATAAATTACATTCACACCCATTTAAGTTTGGCATAACGGCAACAAGTACCTCTCAAACATTGACCATCACAAATACCTCCCTTGTAGTTTGAAAGTATATATGTTACAACAAACCCTTTTTGTTAATAACAGTCAATAAAGTAATCGAATATTTACTTTTTGCTTATGGTAGTACAATTTAAGGACGAAAATACCCTTATATGCCTTGTTTAATGATCTTAAGAACAAAATAGATACTTCTATGGAAGAAGAATTAAAGAAGCTTTGTAAACATTGAAAATTGTGAAAATCCCAACTATCTCTTATAAGTACAGGATAAATTAGTAATTTAAATTTTTTATCCTTTCAACATATTTAAGCATCACGATTGATAAAAGAGTATTATGGTCAAATGATTAGATCCTTAGCCCGCCTAATAAGGGTACTGGTCGTAATGTTGGCCAAAGTTTGAAGAATACTTGTTGCTATTATGTCAAATCTAAGGGGTGCTAATATAATTTACTCATAAATAAATAAATAAAATAAAAAATTATCGGTATATATATACGAATATTGCTTATTGGCCTAGCCTTGAAAATTCAAGTTTAGAAGGATAGAAAATATTGTTCATGTCAATACCGGATACCCGAGCGGCCCCTACCGGATTAATTTGCTGATATCGGCAATGTTCCGATGGTACATTGTTCAGGTTCAAAAAACTCCAAAGGCCAAAATAATCGTTTCAAACCGGCCTTAACACCTTCTGTATTGGTATGTATTTAGTGTGATAATCTGGTCATGCATTTATTGTGAAAGCAATTGATTCTTGCACGCAAAAGCACTATCTTTATTGTATTGGAGTTAAAGGGCTTTCTTAATCTTCTCTCAGAATATGAATTTTTTTGTGCTAAAGTTTGTGTTCTTTTCCTTTTGGAGGGATATCTACAGCATATCTTTATCGGGTTCAAATACTTATTTAAAGGATCCTCTTTTTCAAGGTTTTAAAGATCGGAACGGGTCATCGGACCGATCCTCTCCAGTTCTGGTCCGGACCACAAGTCCGGATTGGTACCGACCGGTCTGGATCCGGTACAGAAAGCAAAAAAAAAAAATATATATTTCAAACCGGCGCGGAACCAGCTGGACCAACAGGACAGGTGGATCGGCGGTACCAGACGCCGGACAGACAGTACCGGTGGGACTGATCGTCAGACTGCTAGTCCATGACCTAGCGATATTTTCTTTGTATAGTGGGTTAGAACTGAACCGATATGATCTGGTCCCAGTTCGGACCGGTATTGCCCGATCCTTGAAACCATGCTTTTTTTATTTGGTAGAAAATAATTTTACACCCAGACAAGATATTTCTTATGTACCCTGACACCACTCAAAGCAGAACATGTTTGTTTTACAAATGTGGACCCATACGATATATAACGAATACCCTGTCCGGACATTAAAAAGAAAATCGATTTCATGCTTTTGAAAATAATTGGAACAAACATTTCATTGATAATACATACAAACATTTCATTGATAATACAGACAGAAAGAAAGAAAGAAAAGTAGCAATTATCAACTTGATCAGGTGATTTTAATCATTTGATTTTGCTATGTTTTTTGAGCAATTAAAACTAGGACAAAAACTTAGGTCAAAGTTTGAATATACCACTTTGATGTTTTGTAGTTGTGCAGTCATTCTTCTAATCTTTTGCATGTACATTTTCATCAATGGGACTCATTTAATGGATGGTCCTGATCTTTTTATACATTTTTAAAGAAATTTATCTACGATATTTTCCTACGATAAATCTGGTGGTGCCAACGTGGTATTGCCATATAGATACTAATGGAACCGGTAATCAATTACTTCAGTTAAGGTAGAAGCTGGTTCTGGGTTATTCGTGTCTTAGGATTTTAGAATGATCGGTTATCAATTTCATTGATGTTTCCTTGCAATAGGTACCACAGAAAAACAGTTAAAAAAAATAGTAGAAAAATATCGCATACCATTTGCTCTCTACATTTTTCATGTAGAGAGCAATCATCTCAAATTCACAAAAAAAAAAAAATAATAATAATAATAATAATAATAATAATAATAATAATAATTAAAATCTGTTAAATTTAGAAATTTGAGATATATAGGGCTCCTTCTCATGATACAAATTGACCCATCAATGAATATAAGGGATACTAGGGACAAAATTGTAAACTTTTGAAACAAAAAGGGAGAAACTGTGAAGTAAAATAAGGAAAAGGGTTTTATTAAAAGTATTTCATTGAAAACTATGATCATTCAGCTGTGAGGTAATGACACGCAAAGATACACACCAAGCGCAAGTTAGCATCTCATACCTTCATCATGGCAGAGACCCATAAACGCCTTCCGGCAGCATTGATTCCGATGATCGTCGTGAGTGGCTCCGTTCGAACCTTATGCCATAACCAAAAATGGTAAACAATGCTTATTAGAAGCCCTGATGGTACCAACATCAAATCCAAATAACTCTTTCTCCATTCCATCTCTCTCGCTCTTATAGTTCAGTTCTTCACTTCTTTCTTGCTTACTTCTTTCTTTTTGTGTTCTTGAGAGATTTTCTCTTCTTATTAGGCTCTTCTGAGATCTCTGCATCTCTCTATATATAGAGAGAGAAAGAGTACTACTTGAATTCCACCAAGTGCTGTGTTCATATATTCCAAATTTTGGAGAAATTTTGTCTTCTGCTTTTTAGATAAAATTACAGAACTATACCTGATTATGTGGGAGTTTGCCATCTCTGTCTCCCTTAGTTTAATAAACGCATTTCTTTGTTAATAAAATTACCAAAATGAACTCCATGCGATAAGAGTGAAAAAGAAAGAAAAGGTTTGCCACGTGGAAAAATCTGATGTGACAAATCGCGTCGCGCATCTTCTACAACGGAATGGTTACAGCCATTTTTACAGCGCCATTTAGAAGGTGCCATGTGTATATTGCGGTCCCCATTAAAAAGGGTGACTGGGTGACTGATATTTCAGAAACCTAAGAGACCTATGAACTTGAAACCAACTTTTACATTAATTGGGCTTCTACCTAAACTGGTGACGGTCATGTACACATGGCGCTTTTTAGTCGGCAGTGTAAATATGGCTGTAACCATTACGCTGTAGAGGATGGGGAGTTGGCAAATCCAAACAGTTTACTTGATAACAGATTGAATTTATATGGAACCTTTTACAGGCCTGACATCGTCTGAAGTGTGGAAGTTGCAGCATCAATTACAGTGCGCATCCACACACGCTTTGTGTCCACTGGCGTGCGTGAATTTATGTCAAACCTTGTAGCTTCCACGCTTCAGACGATATGATCATACCCCTTTTACATAAGGTTGTCAACGAATTGAATTAACTCAGTTGGGGCTTGGGCTCAACTCGTATAAGCTGAGTTTGAGTTAAATAATTACGCTGGGAGCCGAGCGTGCATGGTCTTGAAATAAAGCACATTTTATTTTCTTAACGACCTAATTTTCACTAGTCTCTAGATCCAAGGGGGCAGGACATGAGGGGCCCCACGGGGTGGAGCGAAGCAAAACTCTAATTCGTTTTTGACATAGTGAAAATTTCTTCTCTCGTGGATGTAGACTTTGTCGAATCACATATATCTATGTGCATTGTTTTGATCTTCGTTTATTATTATTGCTCGATCTCATTCGATACTTTATTTATTAATAAAAAAATAATTTCAATGAGTTTAAAAAACTAAAAATTTGTAATTCGTTTTATCATTTTATATCCCCAATTTTTGACTTCCTAAACTTGTAGTTAACAAGCTTAGACTCATGTGGCCTAATAATATTATTGGACCTAGCCAAGCTTTTGGCAACTCAAACCTGATCCTATATCAAGTTCGAGTGGACTCATTTTCAATCCTAATTTCATACGAAACTTTACCCCAATCATTAAAGGATATGTTGATTATAGAGGCATAACCATTCACATCAACATGTCGTCAACATATTCTTTCATGATTCGTGTCTGGGTACATACAAAATATTCACGTCTCATAAGATTTTTTTTAAGTGTGTGACTAGGCCTATCAACGGGTCGGATTCAGATCGAATCGCAACTGATCCGAATTCGATCTTATAGTGAAATCCTAAAATCTGAATCCAATTCAAAATCCGACAGATTATGAAGTAGGTGATCCAAATTCAATCCAATTGTGAAATTAGAATATCCGAATCCGATCTGATCCGATCACCTGTAAATTGTGTGTGTGTGTGTGTATATATATATATATATATATATATGCAGTTAAGAATTGATGAGGTGGTAAGGCACTAAAATTTTTAACGGAAGGTGCAAGGTTCAACCCCCCACAAAATGTTTGTTTTCATTATAAATTATAATCGGATCAGAATTTTTAACGGAAGGTGCAAGGTTCAAGCCCCCCCCAAAATATTTGTTTTCATTATAAATTATAATCGGATCAGATCACTAAACACTCGAATTCGATCCGATTATATTTCGAATCAGATCGGATCAGTAAAATCCTATATCGAATCCGACATTATTGGATCAGATCCGGATCATGATCCGGTTCGTTGACAGGCCTATTTGTAACCGTTATTTTTACTAGAAAAGAGTAAAAAAAAAAGGTTTAATTGAGAAAAATAAATGGTAATTTTGTAATTTCAGAAAGAATAGAGGGTAAATTGCAGAGAGGAAAAAAGTGGTGGTGGCCTCGTAAGCAACGCGACGGGGGTTTTAGAGAAAGAAGAGATAAAATGTTTCTGATATGCGCACGCCATTTTCATGAGACCGTGCGTTAATTAATGGAATTCGTTTTCGTCCCATTAGGGTGATGTGTCAAGCACCTAATTTCCTCTAGGTGGCAAACAATGACGTGTATTCTTTGTATACTCACTTGGGGTTGTATTCGACTGTTGAGTGTTGGAAAAAAAAAAAAAGGACTATTGAATCTGTTGGAATTTGGTACACCCTACGGTAACATTAGTTTCGATTGTCAAACACCATTATTCTATATAGGGAGAATTACACTTTGACCTTCTGAAGTTTTTGACAATTGCAGTCAAATCCTCTAAGGTTTTTAAAACTATAATAACACGTTTCGTCAAAAACCTTAAGGGGATCGGTCAACTAATGACATCGAGTCATTATTGAATCGTTTGATATACATTGTTGTGTCTTTCTCTATTAAGCTTGAGTTTTTAGAGTGTAGAAGGAGAAATTTTGAGATCAAAATATATCACATGGCACGATATCACAAGATGAACCCACTAAAATAAGATTCTCTCAAATTGAATCTTTTATTAGTTCAAATGGAACCCATTGAGAATTATTGAATTAAATTCTCATTAAATATGAATTATCTTAAAATATTGAAAAATTATAGATAATTCTCAAAAGAATTATCCAAAAGCGATCCAATCAAAATTTAGATAATTCTTAAATAAAGAATAATTTACATTGGATAATCTCTTAAAGTGGTTGAGAACAAGTAGAATTCTACCCTCCCACGTGTAAATAATCCCTAATTAAATTGGGAATTATCTCTAATTCAAGGAGGACTCGCCCCCTCCAAATCTATAAATAGGGGTCGTCCTCTCCCATTCAAAGGGATGATGATCAGAAAATGATCAAAAGAAGAGAAAAAATACTGAAGCTCTGCTGCTCTGACACTTGATTTGAAGTCTTGAAGACCTAAAGATCTGCAGACTTTAAGTCCCAAACTACAGCATTCAAGCCTAAAGATTCAAGTTCTTCATTCTCTGAATATGCTCAAAAGCCCAAAGATCCACATCAAGATGAAACTTTTGGCCCATATCTTCTATAAGTCTACAAACACGAAGATCAAGCCAATGATCGAAAAATCATCAAATTCAAGGAAGAAAGATCAAGGAGAAGAAGTTCTGAAGCCCTGCTGGTCTACTGCCTTGAAGATATGAAGACTTGAGGTCTTAAAGTTGCATTCAAGCCTGAAGATAAAGCTCCCTATCTCTAAATACGCTGAAAGGCCCAGAGATTTAAACTAAAGTTGAAGCTTTCGACCCACATCTTCTTATAAGTCTACAAGCCCGAAGATTAAGCCGAAGACTTCTTCAAGTCCTTCATTCTCTGAATACGCTCAAAGGCCCAAAGATCTACATCGAAGTTGAAGCTTTCAATCCACATCTTCTATAAGCCTACAAGACCGAAGACCAAGTCGAAGACTACGCAACAAATCCCCACGACTTGGTTCGTGAAATCTACAAATCCACCACTTCACATAAAGAAGAATCTCGATTTAAGAATACACTATTTTTAGCCCTTAAATCGAGGAACCTGAAGAGAAGAATCAGAGGACATTTTCTTCTGTATAAAGAAAATCCCTAGAGATTGTAATCTCCCATATTAAATCAATAAAATTGATTTTATTTAGCATATCTTGTTCGTTGATTTTCAATTAACAAAATTTGTGTGTACATAGAGTGAGTGGTGTTTAACATGGTATCAGAGGGGGAGGTTGAGTGTTCGAATCTCGAGGTATATGTTTCCGTGTTTATTCTCTCACAGATATGTTGTTCCCGTGCGGGTGTGTGGTGTGTGTTTGTCTCGGTGCCCTGTGTTCTCTCACGGATGTCTTGTTCTCGTGCGAAGCCCGCACATGCGGGAGGGTATTGAACCATTTGATATACATTTTTGTGCCTTTCTGTAACAGCTTCTTTTAGAGTAATCGATGTTTAACAATCATTGACTACTATACATTTTAAAAAGAATTGAATGACTTTTAAATAAAGTGGAAAATCTTAGGTCTAAAATACCCCTTTTAGTCTATCGACTAAATAGGGATCTAATTTTACCATCTTTATGTTTTTTATTACTATGATCTGTAAAACCTAACCTACCATTGGAAAAAAATTCTCTATTTTCATCTTTACGGATCCGTCTGAACATGATGGTGATCTTGTTGGTAAGTATTCCACCATTCTTCATCAACCGTTTGATGTGCTTTTCTCTTTGTCTTCTTTGATGAATAATTCAAGTGTGACGTTAGAGCATGATGACAATCTTGGATTTCAAAAATATTCATAGCTAAGCCCTTTAATTGGGCTTGCAAGAGAGGGAAGAGATGACCAACAAGATCATTGTTAGACGGCTCCGTGAAGATGAAAATAGAGAATTGTTTCTGGCGGTAGGTAAAGATTTATAGATTGCAATAGTAGAAATGATAAAGATGATAGTTGAGAGACGAAGAGGGGTATTTTAAACCTAGGATTTATCCACTTTATCTGAAGTCCATTCAACTTTTTATAAGAGGTCTATCAGTCAATGATTCAATGTAGTTAGTTAACTGACCCCTTTAAGGTTTTCGATGAAGGGTATTAATATAATTTCAAAAAATTTATAGGGTCTGATTGCAATTGTTAGAAATTTCAAGGCATCAAAGTGTAATTTTCCCTTCTATATATGTTCAGTTAGAAAATGATTTTGATGTAAGTATGGTCTTTGATTTTGTTTTAGTTTTTAGCTATCACTTACATATTTCCAGTTAGAAAATGATTTTGATGTAACTAAATATTTTGTTTTCAACTGAATAGCTATTACTTACAAATGAATTTTTTTATTAGTATTCAAGATTGACCTCATCCAATCCGGGATCGCATCCTCTACAGCTTAAGACTTGCAGCAATCTATACAGCACCGTTGGATTTCTGCCACGTCGACTTAACCATTAACGTCAAATATAACGGTGTTTTAAAATATATTTTTAAAACAAAAAAAAAATCTTCATCTTCTCTTTTTCTTTCTTTCTTCTTCTTTTCTCTCAGTCGTCTCTTCTTAGTCTCTTTCTCATTTTAAGAGGACCTCAGAGAAGAGGTCGACCTCTTCTCAGTCGACCTCTTCTCTACTCTTCTTGCATCTCGGTGTTGAGGCGAAGTGGAAAACGGTTTTCAAATTTCAGAAGGCTCCGCATCTTCTAAGTACAGGTATGCTATTTGCAATATTTTCTTATTTGTACATGCATGCTCATTTGGAAAAATGCTTGTTTGCATCGTGTACCAAAAGGTTAATGATTCACAGGGTACCCATAGCATTAAGAGGGAGTACCCTTGGCTAAATTTTTAAGCATGTGGTACCCTACGCATTATTAAGCCTGGGGTACCCCCTCGTACCAGGGTACCACAAGGCTTAAAAAAAGCACCAGGCTTAAGCATGTGGTACCCTATGTTGTTGTTCAAGAAGTACAAAGGTAAGTGAGGTAGTGCTGCTGCTGCTACTGTTGTTTGCAGCAACATCAGTGTTTCAAGAATTAGTAGTTTGGTGTTAGTGGTAGGGGCATGGTGTTGTAGGGATTGTATTTGGCTCTTTATAGCCTTAGGTACCCCAAATTTAGCCTTTGGTACCACTCATAGGGGTACCCAAGGCTTCTATAGCCTTGGATACCCCCAAAGGGTTGGGGAATGTCCCCACACAGGGGCTAAGGTGTTTGTGGTATGGTTTAAGGGTGGTGGTGAGGGATATTTGAGTGTGGTGGGGGGTACCGAAGGCTTACATGTTAAACCTTGTGTACCATTTGGCCAATTAAGCATGGGGTACCCAAATTAAGCCTTGGGTACCATGCTAACATGGTATCCAAGGCTTATTTTGGGGTACCCAAGGCAATAAAAATCCAAAAAAATAACAGTTGTTTTCAAATGCCCTTATATGCTTTGGGTACCCTCCAAAGGGTTGTGGAAAAGCTCACATAGGGGCTAAGCTTGTATTTGTGTGTGGGGGGCATGGGAACCCTCTAAATGGTTGGAAAAGTCTCCAAAGATGGGGGGTACCCCCTCTAAAGCGGTGGGACACTTCTCTATAGAGAGGGTACCCATGCTTCATTCATTCATACCCTAATTATAGTCTTTAGAGGGGTACCCATGTTGAATTCATTCATACCCTGAATAATTTTTTGGGGTAAAAAAGAGAGTAATTCTTCTTTTAATTCCTTGTTCCCTTGCATTGTCATATCTTATTTGCATTTCCATTTCTTGACATGCCATTTTAACAG
>JAUPMG010299043.1:0-16979 GCA_031762675.1 Pachysandra terminalis | reverse complement strand
GCCAGTGACTTATCACCCTCTCTCATCTTTTTTATACCCTGTACAATTTCGTACTGGTGCTGTATCTCCTCTTTGTCAACCTCTGTTGCCATGGCCATAACATTTTTACCAAGCTTTGATGTTGCAAAGTCGATCATCGACTCTAAGGATGTTGGACAGTACTTTTCTTTTCCTTCTAACGTTGGCGCCTCACATAGATTTATCGTCTCCTTCACGCTCTCTGCTTCCTCCGATTTGGGCTTAAATGAAAACTTATCGAAGATCTCGACCAGCTTGTTTGAAGAGAAGGGTATGTTTTTAGCAACTTGGCGCGATAGGAAAGTAGCTTTAGTTATAGTTCTAGTGAAGTTCAAGCTCATCTTTTTCTTTTTTCCTATATGCAAATCCTTCTCTAAAAAAGACAGAATAGAAGTTGAATCATTAAGGAGTTGGGGGTGTGCCTCTGATGTGGTATAAATTGCCAGTGGGTTGGGGTGTGCCTCTGATGTGGTATAAATTGCGGACGGTAGTATTGACCCTTATGTGGTATATATTGCGGACCGTAGTATTGACCCTTATGTGGTGGTATATATTGCGGACGGTAGTATTGAAGCCCGAGTGCTTTCCTTGTAGACCTGCAAATGCAAGAAGTTAACAACCACCATTTACAAAAACTAATTTTTTATTTTATTTTTGGTGATGTGGAACCCCCGACCCCACTTAGCAGGGATAGGGTAAACCCTGGGTATATGACCCCACCCACAAGGATCATATATCGGACAAGTCCGGCGATTCAAATATGAGACCTACAGTTCCTGAGTTGGAGGGCCTGCCAGTTGAACTAACCCGTGTGAATTTAAAAAATAAATAAATAAATAAAAGAGAGTGCATATAAAATTAATGTTAGTGGATAGTACTATGCCGAGTTTGGCATAGTAGAATTCTCCATTAGGTCATAGTTTTAAATTTTGTAGAAATTTTGCAAATTTCGGTTTCAGATAGACTCAACGAAAACCGAAATCATGTTATTTCGGGTTGAAGTTTTTTGCAAATTCTTTTACCTAAATGGCCGAAATTTCAGCGACATATCGCAAAATTTATTTTACTTTTTGCCAACTTTTTTCATTTGAAATATTCTCTTTTACAATGAAATTTTCGTTTACTTTTTTCACAACCTAATTTCGTTTACTTTTTTAAATCTTAAAATGATTTTTGTCCATTATTTCAATAAACTATCCAAATTTTCGATTTCGTTGGAGACTACAAAATCGTTGAAATTTTCAAAATTTAAAACTATGCATTAGGTGAATCGTTTAAATTAGCCATATCATCACTCATCATGTGAATATGAATATTCACATTATAATATTTATCAGCATTAATATTGTTGTTGTTGTTATCATTATTAATATTTAAGAAAGTAATCCAATGAGAGACAAACCGGTTGTAAAAGATCCTTGATTACTTTAGGCATGGTAGTGTTTGGAAGTAGTCTTTGCCAATAAATTTCAGAAGGTGTAGTAGCATTGGTTACCACTACTTCAGCAAGCTGCAAAACAAATTTGTACAAAAACAATAATTAATTAAGAAAGAAAAAGCCTACTCTCAATACGCAATCAAAAGAAATTAAGAGATTGCATATAAAATTAATGTAAGTGGATAAAAAAGCATACCAAAACACAAGCAAACGTGACCAAGAAACGGGACTCCATTGAAGGTTTTGTCAAACAAGAGAAAGCAAAAGATACTTCAAACTTAAGAGATGTAGTAGTAGTAGTAGTACTAGGCGAAAGCTAAGCATGCTGGGAAGAGAGAGGTGATCCTAATTATTTATAGCCACAAAGATGATGGAGTATGGTTTTAGCATTAGGATAGGATAAGCTGTAATTTTCTTATTTTATTGTTTCGGTAAGAACTAGGCCTAGATCACTAGAATCTAAGAGTATCATCGATTAAAATCATGTTGCTGAAGTAGTGGTAACCAATGCAACAACACCTTCTGAAATTTACTGGCAAAGAGTACTTCCTAACACTCCCAAGCCTAAAGTTATCAAGGATCTTTTACAACCCGGTTTGTCTCCCATTTGAGTACTTTCTAAAATATTAATAGTGATAACAACAACAATAATATTAATGCTGAACTCGGTATGTATACCGGCTGTGAATGGTTGAGATTTTATTTATATAAAAAAAAAAATGGTGTCTGTAAATAAAGTTATCCATTATGTAAAAAAGCAAATAAGCACTGTAAACTAACTCACCTAATAAGAGATCCACTAAATAGGTCGCGCAGACAAAGAAGCGGATCCTCAGTATCACTTGTAGCCTGCAGCATTTTGTAGCATTTTTCCTTCCAAAGAAAAAATACCATGTGACTACTTAAAAAGAAGCAAATAACTGTAATTAACTCAAGGTAAGTAATTAATAAAAGCAAATAAATCTAAACTCTAAGAAATAAGAAACATATGATATGATGAAAAAAAACCTATGAAAGTTCAGAAAAAAATATTTAATAAAATCATATAAATCTAAAATCTAAACCCTAAGAAATAAGAACCATATGAGAACAAAAAAAGAAAACATTTGAAATTTCAGAAAACAGCTTTAATAAAAACTAATAAATCTAAAACCCTAAATTTAAACCATTTTCCAAAAAATTTATTTAGGAGAAAAAATGATTGAATTAAGAAAAAAAAATATCGATTGAAATCAAAAACCCTACATTCTAAACTGTACAAATAAAAACTTAAAAAAAAAAAAAAAGAAAAAAGAAAAGAAAAAATAAACGATTGAGTCTTAAGAAAAAAAAAAAACAAAAAGACTTCTGTTTTTATCTCTATCGCCGACAATCGTCGGTGGTCACTTTATGCCGGTATGATGCCGTTGAAAGATTGGTAGAAGAAGAAGACATGAATTCTATTCGTTCGTTGAGAGAGAGAGAGAGAAGGAGCAAATAATCGATTATTTTAAAAGTATAAAAGGAAAAATAAAATAAAAGTAATTACTTACCTAAGTTAAGTACTCCCTGATGATTCAACTTCAATTCTGTATTCTTTAGAGAAAGATTTGCATCTAGGAAAAAATATGAGCTTGAACTTCACTAGAACTATAACTAAAGCTTCTTTCCTACCGCGTCAAGTTGCTAACAACATACCCTTCTTTTCAATCAAGCTGGTCAATATCTTCGATAAGTTTTCATTTAAGCCCGAATCGGAGAAAGGAGAGAGCGTGAAGGAGACTATAAATCTATGTGAGGCGTCAACGTTAGAAGGAGAAGAAAAGTACTGTGCAACATCCTTAGAGTCGCTGATCGACTGCAACTTCAAAGCTTGGTAAAAATGTTATGGCCATGGCAACAGAGGTTGACAAAGAGGAGATACAGCAGCAGTACGAAATTGTACAGGGTATAAAAAAGATGAGAGAGGGTGATAAGTCAGTGGCATGTCATGCAATGAACTACATGTATGCTGTGTATTACTGCCATTCCCTTGAGAACACAATGACATATATAGTTCCATTGGTTGGTATTGATGGGACCAAAGCCAAAGCAGTCGCCATTTGCCATAGGGACACATCAACATGGGATCCTAATCTCTTGGCCTTTCAAGTACTCAATGTGAAGCCTGGAACCGTTCCTATCTGCCATTTCCTTTCAGTCGAAAATGTTGTCTGGCTTGCCAAGTAAAAGGTCTCATAATAAACTAGACTACTGTAAGCAGTAGCATGACTGCTTGTTATTGTTGTAGTAGATAGGGGATTGTCTTCATAAGCACCTCACCTAAATAAAGCTCGTTGGATATGAATGCGTGGTAAGCTGAAAAATACATGATCTCTGAGTTTCTAGTAAGCTCAAAAATATATGATCTCTGAGTTTCTAGTGTTGTTGCCTTCTTGAGGGCAAATAGAGTTTATTGATAATCTTTCAATAGTAACAAAAGAATCTAGTAGGGATTTAAATAGAAAATACATAGAGATAAAGAAAGAAACCAAATCAACCTAATCTAATATTAATAAGAAAATATAATTAGACCCATATCTTTCAAATCAATGCAAATTTTTCTATGTTTTCTATTAAATCTGCAACTTCCTTATGTGTGAGATATACATGATATTGTGTATCTCACATATACCAAACTTTGGTGTGCTTTCTTTTTATATATTTCTATACTCCTCTTCAATCTCAGGTAGATTTACAAATTTCACTACAAAAAAGGGGTTTTTATCATCGGCATTTAACGGCGGTTTAATAAAAACCGCCGTATAATGTTTTATCTCGGTGGTTTTTATTAGACTGTCGAGAAATCCCTTTAGTGCAGAGAAAATCCCGCTAAACCCCTTTCATGCGGGATATTTCCCGGGAAAAATTAATCCTTTCTTGGCGGTCTAAATAAGATCGCCGAGAAACAGTGACTATGGACGACGGTCATTATAGACCGCCGAGCAAGGTTTCATATATCTTGGCGGTCTTTAATGGACCGCCGAGTAAAGTGTAACTATGGACGGCAGTCATTATTAGACCGCCGAAAGGGTGGGTATTTCTCGACGGTCTAGTAAGGACCGCGGAGCAATCTAATTCTATTATCGGTGGTCTAGTAAAGACAGTTGAGCATCTAATTCTAGTGTCGGCGGTCTAGTAAAGACCACCGAGAATAGGCTATACCTAGACCCGCGAAATCCTTCTTCTTCCTCGTGCGTTCTCTCTTTTCTCTCTTCTTCTTCCTCACGCGTTCTCTCTTCTTCTTCTTCGCGTTCTCTCTTTTCTCTCCCGCGGTTCTTCCCTTCTCGCGGCTTGCTTGCCATCTCTCGCTCACTAGCGAAATCCATTCTCTCCCACTTAGCCTTTGAAGCCACCCACAAGAATCTCTCTCACCGGCGAAATCCGTTGCTCGCCGTCCCTTGCTCGCCTCCCCTGAAATTTCTGGTGAGTTGAGTTTATATCGATTTTTTTTTGTTGTTGTTATGTGATTCTTTCTCACTGTCTCCTTTCAATGGTTATCCCTATTCTTAGTGATTCTTTGATCTATGTTGTACTAATTAGGGGCTAATTAGGGTTCTGCGACTTAATTTACATGAAAAAAAAATGAATTGATTCTGATACCAGTAAATGGGGTCGGGGCTTAGTATTAGGTAAAACAAAAGTTATTAAATTAAGAACTTAGGAAACCAGGATACAATCAGCTATCCTTAATATGAGTTGCTTAAATTTGTTTATAAAAAAAAGAATTGTCTGAATTGATTCATTGCTACATGGATTTGGATTCATGGTATCAATGGTGAGGATGTGTTTGGGTCAATTAGGAGTATATTGAGGTTTGCTTGACATGATTGAACCAAAGAGCATAATATGTACATGGGAGAGCTGGTAACTTAAAATGATTGATAATAAATCTTGAACCTTAGGTAAATAAAGTTTATAGGGAATTTTCAGAGAGAGAACATTCGGATGTTAAAGAAATAGAATTTCACATTGAACTGGTTTTACTGTGTAGGTTCTATGGATTTCAAAGAAGAAATAAATGCAGGGTTGTTAAACAACCAATTAGCATTTATGCAAGACTTGAATTTATTCAAGCAACCACAGATAAATGTATATATACCTTTAGGAGTCGTTAAAGGTATTAAAATATGGTTATCGATTATTTATTTAGGGTATTCTAAAAAAACCAAGTAGGTTAAAAAGTTAAAGAAATTCCCAAATACTGTTGCCATGTTCTTCCTAATTGTTGAAAATAGGATTGTCAAAAGATCTGATCATAATATGAAACGAAACCAATCCCATTTGTAAGGAAATTATGATTCGGTCTCCAATCAAATTTGGATATACCTTCGATTATCGAATTAAAAACTTGTTAATGGAATTCACTTTTCTTGGATCAGAATCAAATCAAACTCAAACCATGATCCTATCCATACGACCTTTAGCCCATCCCATACCAACCCAACCTGAAAAAAAAAAAAAAAAAACTGATTCCGATACTAGAAAATGGGGTCGGGGCTTAGTGGCTGATAGTTAGAGTTATAATTCATTAGGGTTTAACTACCTAAGCATAGATCAAATATCCTCATAGTCGAGTTGATCCGGATATTTAATCCTATGCTAATCAGTTGATTTCAAAATCATAAAAAAATTCAAATTATAATTGTAAGAATATTGTTAGAATAAAAATGTATTAAAGTTAAACCCTCCTTAGTTATATCAAATTTTGATTTGTTATAAATATCTAGAAATTTTTCATCAAGTTAGTTGTTGTTTTGATCACACAAATTGAGTGCTTTCAAGACTTTGGCATATTAGGTCTAAATGGCATGACCTAACCTAGCTTCCAAACATCACATATAAGTCAAATCACTACCTAGTTGGGAAAGTTCTAAACCCTTAGGTTTAATTACAGTGATTATATCCAATCTCTTTATTTAGTTGCAATGCGAACTTTACAATCCCTGGCCCAATAAGATTTATGAACAAAGAAGTTAGAGAACTAATTAGTCTATTAGAAGATTAGTAAGTTAAATGGTTATTTAGATTGTCTAAGTATGAGATTTGTAAGTTAAATGATTATCTGGACTGTCCTGGGATGAGATTTGTGTCATGAACCAAAACAGAAAATTCCAATTTTAAGATTTTAAGCTTAATTCGCAACTCTCACCCCAAATAAAAACTCGGGAGTGGAAGAATTATTAAACCAAGGTTATTAAATCAAAAGGAATTTACACAAGGTAGAATTTCGGAGAAATAGTAAACTTAGATTAATAGTGATTACAACAACCTTCAAACATAAACAGCGGAATTTAATACGAGTCTAGTATTTTCAAATCAATTCCTAATAATTATTGAAAATCAACTAAATAAGCACGTAAGTTTTAGCGAAGAAACCTTACTATACGTTCTAGTAAAATATCGAATGAAATCTTAGAAATGATTAATGTCTATATGAAACCCAACATCAAAATATATCACAGTCATTCGAAAAGATATTATTAATGAGTGATAGTAAGGAAAATATTACATTCAATCCAAAGTTAAATAGTGGAAAAATAATTAATAAAAACTAAGTTCTATGCTTAATCAAATCTCCTATAAAATATTCATACAACAAATAATTCAAATAAAACAACTATTTATCTATTACATTATATCAAACAAAATAGATATCTTCATCTTCTTTTGGGCTCCGTCTTGTTCTTCATCTTCCAATTAAACTTCATCTAAAAGACCTGAAAGTAGTTGCGTAAAAGCATGAGCTACATATAGCCAGTAAGTAATTCAAGCCCAATATAATCTATGATAGAAGTAGGGCCAAAGCCACTCTTCAATGATATACAACAATAGTAAACATAAGAATGGAATAACATGAATATGTGAGTGAAGTGACATGGATTAAGAATGCCTACCAACATTAGTAATTAAGTAAAATGACATGAATCTAAGATGCATTCTAACAATAGTGTTCATGTAATTAGATGACATAAATCAAGGATGCATAAGGTTGAGTCTTAATTAATGCATGTTGTGCACTTACCATATAAAATCACCAATGTGATCTAAACAAACAGTCCAATATGAATGTTGCTTAGTAATCAATTATGTATGTTCACATTTGATCAAAACACACTACTCAGAGATGCATCACCAATGTGAACATTCATCCCCCCCATACATGGTTGGAGTAGTAAGCTATTTTATGTACCAGATCATAGTTTCATAGGCCTTTCAACCTAGAGGACACAATCGCCACACCTATTTTTGATTAAAGGGATAAACCCAAGGCATTACCAATGTGACATTCCTTTGTGATTCATACTTAACAGAATTATCAGATAATTGGATATTGGGTATCACCAATGTGAACTTCCCTCACCACAAATAACTCCAGAAACTTGGATATTGGGCATCACAAATGGGAACCTTCCCTCACCACAATAATAATCACAGTATTTCACTGGATAACAAGCCACAAGACAAGATTAAGTATATTGAGTTAACTACTCCCTCAACTTAATCATGTCGGTCTCCTCATTCAATATGATTATCAAATCATAACTCTCTTGTAATAATCTTGAGTCCTAGAAATATAGATTCAGAAAATAGGGTATTACTCATAGTCCAAATCCATGGTTAAGAGCCAATGCAGTGCATGTGAGAGGGTGTACATTAACTAAACAATCAGGTTTGTGTACAATGTGAAATGCAAATCAAATACCATGACGCACAGAAGTGACAAACTTTGGGAATCATCTTACCACAAGTCTGGGAGGAATACCAACAAAAAGGCTCTCTCGCAGCTTGGGTGGAAACAATATAGTCCCTAAATGTATGTGGGTAAACGTCCTCGTAGAAAGCCTCCCTGGGTGTTAATCCTAAATGTACGGAAATAGCTTCGGGAATTGAGCCCCGTAGGTTGTGAATCCTACAAAACCACGATGTCCACGTGGGATGAATGATGTAGAGACATATTGACCGAAAGATCGTAGACCAAGGTGTTGGTGGAGATTGTTGGACCGGCTGATCACCAGATAGTGGAGTGCTTTTTGTGCATATATGATTGGCTTTGTGGAACTCTTATGTGTTGCAGACTTGGATGATATGATATAAATTGCATGACTCATTTTACTACTATATGTAATCGTCTTTTACCAAAGACGATTACCCACAACA
Source organism: Pachysandra terminalis (assembly GCA_031762675.1). Classification (NCBI taxonomy): domain Eukaryota; kingdom Viridiplantae; phylum Streptophyta; class Magnoliopsida; order Buxales; family Buxaceae; genus Pachysandra; species Pachysandra terminalis. Next base: position 8,344 of record JAUPMG010299043.1, on the reverse strand, counting down.
ACAATTCCATGTTTTCAATTCGTTGTTGTCCGGTTGACCGAACTCAACCATCAAACAACTAGTAGGTTGCCGGTGATAAGGTTCTTCGGAAGCTACCCGTACTCCCATACATACGAGTAATCCTTGGAACAACATCACAAGTATTCTTTCCAACAATCAGTCGGATTTTTGGTGATAGCACCCTTCGGAAGATGCCCGGGCGCCCATATACCTGAAAAATCCGTAGGAAGCCATCACAGAAATCCTTTCCAAGGAAACAATTATAATAATGATATGCTAGCACAACAATCAAAAACTTCATACTCATGTCACAACCTCATATCATGTGTAATTTACAATCCTAAGTCAAGCAGTCAAGTCCCCAAGTCAATAGGTTCAAAAATATCTAAAACAGTCATTATCTGTGACTTTTCTCAGGTGTTTGGTAAGGTGGTCGATGAACCTAAGCCTGCCGAATAGAAAAAATGGCCTAAAAGGTGCTCTCTGTCGGCAGGGTGGTCGGTGGACCAAAGCCTGCCGAACTGCGCGATTCTGTGAATTTTAATATTCGACGAACAATTGGTATTTCGGTCATAACTTCCTAAATACTTATTGGAATGATTTCAAACTTGTTTCATTGTATTCCTAACGAACAAGGGATTCAAAATAAAATACAAAATAAAATATTAAAAATACTTAGATGGGTCCAGATCTCGATGATTCAGATATGTACAGTTGCTGGGTTTTCTGGGTTTTTTTGGCTTCTTTTCTTTTGATCTCGGAATTCAATTCTAAGCTATCAAACATATTCTAAAATTCATAAATCAACGCCTACAACTTCGAAAAATATACATAAACATTCAACAACTCATTAAACATACTTTTAATCACTGATTCAAATACATATCATGAACAAATCTGAAAAATCGTCTAGCATTCCACCAAGTTCATAATATCAATTCAAATACACATACAAGGACAGAAAATCAATCATAACGACATTCATACTCCATGATATCAATAATAAACTAAAATCGCGTATGAAAGACTTCCGGAATTCCAAAAGGATTATATAGAAGATGTATCTTACTGATATGCTCATTTGATCCTAGTGTGTGTTCTTCCTCTTTCTTCCTTTTACTCTTCCAGTCGACCCAACACAACTCTCTAATCTCTCTTTTCCTCTCTTGCTTGCTATGAACATTCTCTCCAACCCATCTTTCTTATAGCCGATCAGCCCTCTTCTTCCTCTATTCTATTTCCCAATGTGTAGTCCTATTCAATTTAGAAGCTTCTTATTTTCCCTCCAATCTTAATCTATACTAATCCTAATTAGAATCTCAATACAATACAAATCCTATTAATTAGAAGCCTTATAGAAGAATTAATTAATTTAATCTAGCTTTATTTCGAATTCTAGTTCCATCTTTTGTCTTACACGTAAACCACTAAATTTCAGCTCATTCTAATTTATTTAATCACATCATGCTCCCCATAGTTTGATTAATTACCAATAAACCTTAAATAATTACTAGTCATCTCAATACTAGTTTAAGAAATTTAGTACTCCCTTAACTTTTTATTAATTACAGTTTGATCCTTACTTCTGATTTAGGGTCACTACACAATCAATCTCTGAGCTTGATTCGTTCTTACATTCTATGGACCTTGGATCGATTTCTAGTTGTAACTGAGTGATCCTTTCTTTCATTCGTTTTCTGCGTATGTGGGCACAAAACTTGCTCTTCAATTTTTAGCAATTATTGATTCCATATCACTCCCTTATATTATTGATTTTTTTTTCCTGTTGTTTTGTTCCTCTTATAAGTTTTCTAATTCTATAATCCTGTTTGGGCTCTCTGTAACTTACTTGATCTTTCAATGTTCCCTAATAATACGTATTTTTGTTAAGATGTTCATTTAATTCTATGAATATGATTTGCTTCTAATTGATTCTAAGCTAAACCTGACCATGATTTTCAGTTTAATAGCAGCCATCTTAAATTTCTCATTTGAGAAGAACTTGGAAGAGAAACCTTTTTTTAATGTTTCCATGGAAGCATTAGTAATGGTCCAGCCCTACACACACATTGCGCAATCAAAATACATGTTAACCATACATATTTTATCCAAATATACTTATTTGAATCTGCTAAAGAATTATAATTTTTTTCTTGAAAAAAGGTACTTTTAATGTAACAAATATGAAAGTCTCTTTCGAGTTTAGTATAGAATAGACTCTTACAAAAGCGAGCGAGTTAGTATTTGTCAAAACCCATCTTGATCTAGCTATAACCAAATGTTATGAACCTGACCAATACACACAAGAAGAAAGATGGAACATCTCAACTTAGGCCATATAACCTTTTGGGATCTTGACAAAAAAACCTGAACAATAAATTGAGAAATGCACTTCTGATACTTTTCAAAAGTATATGATCCCTTATGTTATGTTTGAATCGCCGAAAATTGAGGAAAAAAATTATATTTTGGGATTTTAAAATTGTTTACATGTTTGTTTTAACGGAAAATATAAAATTTTGAAAAATAATTTTTTGAAATATATTTTCTTTTAAAAATTATTTTTTGGAAAAACAAACAGAGCCTTAAAGGAAAAAAGAGGATGGATTTTTTATATATAAAAAACTCAACTCAACTCCTAGATGAACTCAATCTCCTATGAATTAGGAGAGAGCTACACGTCAGGTCAATTGTCTAAACTGCCTAATATGGACGTCTCCCAAGTATAAGTATGGGAGCTTGATCTGCCCATCCAAGTGCAATCCATCGATATATCCAACAATTACCAAAAAAATAAAAATACACGTATGGATTATCAGCCTGCCAAATTCAGACCAGATATAAAATGATTCAGTTCAATTTGATAAAATACGCACATATATATATATATATATATTGATGATCTAAATCGATTAAAAATCCAGTACATCCAAGTTCAAATCCAACTATATCTAGAAAAATTCGAATTTGAATCCTATTAATTAATTATTTGAATGTATATCCAAGTTCAAATCCAACTACGTATATCTAAGAAAAAAAAAATCCGAATTTGAATCCTATTAATTATTTGAATCTATTAAAAAAATTCAAAATCCCAACAGAATTTATACTAGATTTCACTGCGAATTGAAATCAAATCCAATGACTTTATAAATCATGTAAACGCTTTTATCTGACATGATACAAAATAATATATCCCACAGATAAGAGAGGGGAACTAAAGCCATGAACGAACCTTCAATTAAACCATACCTGCCTGCCCTGATCAACTTCGTCTAAACAAACATACACTACTAAGTCTCTGAATCTCTCTCGTCTGGTGATCAAATCCTCACGAAGAATATACTAAGCTCGGGTCCATTGTTTCCTTCTGGGCTCAACATGTACAAAGTCTCTGAATCTTTGGAGCCCACGACTCGTTCAAAATGGGCTCGCATGTAAGCCATTTCACCATCAGGACCCTCAACATCATTGTTCCCAGGAAGAACACCTGCACCCATTGACACAGCCTTGAGAAGCTCCATGATGTACAGATCCTCCTCTGAGGCATCCCTCTTCATCCCATATCCACTTTTCTTCCCATTACAGTACATTGTCCATATGGGTTCTTCAAGAATCTTCACCTTGTCTCTCTCTGATCTCTTCTCACACTCAAGGGCAATCCTTACCATTCCTGAGGTCATCTCCCTCTGTAACACGTTGGTTTGCATGGCTAGCTCCACAACTAACGTAGGGAGGCATCTGGGGTTCTCTTGCATGGACAAGCTCACTCTTCCTTTACGATATCCGAATAGCGTGCCGGTTTCGCGGGTGCCCCCGGCGATGTGATGAACGTCAGATAAGCCACTATGAATGTGTGGAAACTTGCATACTGGTGTGATGATAGGAAAAGATCTGAAAACGGATCGAAAGATGCGGAATAATTTTGCGGGTCTCTGTTTCTTTTTCTGGCTGGAAGGTTGGACTAGGGATGATGGCTGACGGGGTGGTGGTGGTGGTGGTGGTGGTGGAGGTGATGGTGGCTCTTCGGATGGGGTGGCGTTAGAAGAGGATCTTGGCTCCCCCATGAATGATCTCTTAGAACCAACAAGGAGAGGAAGCCATGAGAGAGAGAGAGAGAGAGAGAGCGCGGGGGCGGAGGGGGGCGAGGGGAGACTTGGTTTAGGTTAGTTAGTTTAGGTACTATTTTGAGGTTTGTTCCGAGTCTCTGGGCCCTTGAATTGTGGGCTACTCTCTCTTTTTTTTGGGTGGGATGTGGGCTTCTCTCTCTCTCTCTCTCTCTCTCTCAATTTCATTTCCAATCCCGGTGGAAACGCCGCATTTTATCTGTCCGTCTCCATAACGAAGCCGGATCCTCTGCTAGCAACACCAAATGACGAGATCTGTTTGTGGATCCCACATAAGAGAAGGGGCTAACGGCTCCTAAAAACGAACGTTTAATGAGCTGTTCCTCGACTGTCGAGCGCGGCGGTCTCTCTCTCTCCCGGCGAGCGATTGCTTCACACCTTGTTTCCATTTTCGGCAAACGCTGTTCGCTCTTGATTTGAAATCACAAGCATCAAACCATGAACAAAACAAAAAAAAAAAAAAAAAAAAGGAAAATAAGAGATAACGATGATCAAAGGAAGTGAGATTTCTAAATTGAAGATTACCCAGAGCATTTTTCAATTGTGAAGATTGCTGCATCAGTCTAAGTTGACAAGGTCTTTGGAGGCCGCAAAGCTATTAATGAAAGAAGAGAAGGAGAGAAATCATTCTGTATACAAGTGTTTTAGAAAATGAAAAAGAAAATTTATAAGTAAATATATTTGTTTTCAGCAGGGAGAAAAAAATTCTTCTGTTTTTTCTTGTTGTCTCCGGATTATCCTTATGAGGTTGATTCTTGCTAAACAAATTTCCTCCACATTCTCTTTAATCTTTTATGAGCTGTGAATTCTTATACAAGTTGATGAATTCTTCTGGTATGGTCCTATACATTTCATGAGAAGGAAGCTGGCCTTGACTGAAATGGCCTACTTTTATATTTTTGTCTTCTTCCATGAAATGCAATTGTTAAAGATTGCCAGTCAAACGCTTTGATGGATGCAACTGGTGACCTTGATGAGAAGAAGAACTTAAGCAGCTTAGATTCAAAAATTAATGAGAAAGAAGCTGGTGTTGCTGCTACAGACGACAGCACAGGCTTAAATTCACTTAAAGTTGGATGATCACAGACCAAAACAGATGATCAAGTCTGAGCCAGCAGAGGTTCAAGAACCTGGGATTGCTGCTAATGATAAAATATCACTTCCTTTGATCATCTCTATCTCTTCTGTTCCTTTTTTTTTTGTTCATGGTTTGATGCTTGTGATTTTAAATCAAAGACGAGCAGCGTTTGCAGAAAATGGAGACAAGGCGTGAAGCAATCGCTCGCCGAGAGAGAGAGAGAGACTGCCAAACATTAACGAAAGCGGAAGAACTTTATTTTTTTTTATTGGCCAATTAAAATTTTTTCAACTGTAGGAGCCAGCTGTGCTTACAGTTTTAATCATCCGTTTGCCCTTCACTTATGTGAGATCCACGTAAGAGAAGGTTATCAGGGGCCTTGCCAACATAGGATCCGGCTCTTTCTCTTATGTGGATCCACAGAAAGTGTCATCATTTGGTGCTGTTAACAGGAAGGCTATCAGGGGCCTTGCTAATAGAGGATCCGGCTCTTTCTCTTATGTGTAACTCTGTGTTGTGATCATGGGCTTCGCTTGGCGTTAGTTGGTTTATACCCTTATCTATCTATTAAGAAAAAAGGATAATCAATAAAGAAGAAATCAAGTATAAAGATACAGATTTACGTGATTTGATAAATTGTGCCAGCATTGACAGATGTACACCTAATTCTATTATTCTCCAAAGTTCATTATAGTTTTATATTTTTTCAAAGTTTAGAATAATGTATTACAAAGAGCATTTATGGAAATATAAATTAATACCTTATAATTAGGGCTAAACATAATAAAATTAAACTCGACCGAGATTCAATGCTAATAGATCATCAATGCATTCCGATTACCTTAGCAGTAGTCCGTATATGTATGCGTAGGAGCCTACAGACCTTATTCCTTACATAATTCACCTATATGTAGCCTAATATTGTACGGGCTTTGAAAGCTCAATGGGTAGTCCTATATTACTACTCTAAGTCCCACAATCCGTCAAAGTGGGAGACATTTTCATGTTTTGAGAGTGAGAACGTCTCCAATTTTCGGATTTGAAATTTAAATTTGGGGTTATTAGTAAAAAGTAAAAAAAGGGGATTTTCTAGTAATTGTTTTGTGACGTTTTATAAAAATATAAGTTTTATTTTGAAAAAAAAAATTAAAAAAATGTGGGTTTTCTTGTAAATTTTTTGGACTTTTATAAAAATACAAAATTATATGAGTTTTATTTTGAAAATAAGAGTAAAAAATGTGAGTTTTCTTGTAAACTTTTGAGGAGTTTTTATATAAATATATGATTTTTATTTTAAAAATAAGATTAAAAAACATGGGTTTTCTTGTAAACTTTTTGAAGCTTTTACAAAAATATAAAAATATATAAGTTTTATTTAAAAAAAATATTAAATTAAATTAATAGAAAGTTAAATTGAGACATTTTAAGTATTATGTCCTTTCTCTTATATACTTAGATGTAGTTGAACATAAAATTATATATTAAAATATCTTTATACATTAAGTATAATTTATATGTATATATATAGACGCTTTGCAAGAATTTTAGGCCACAAGTTATTTTCAAGTTTGATGCTCTAATGGTCGGGCTCGTCTCAGTTTCTCTCTCTCATGAAGAATATACGAATCAATAAAAATGAAACACTTAAAACGAAAAACAATAAAACGAAAGATCGTTTTCAACGCATTGCATGATGAAGAGGTTCATGAAATGAGTATTGTTGGTGCGAATTTTACATGTTTACAAATCAATGAGTGTAATTTCATTCCTGCGTGTATGACCAACTGTATTTTACATGTTCATATCTCTCTCTCTCTCTCTCTCTCTCTCTCTCTTGCACATACACGTAGACATGTATACAAGCACGAACAGACATAAGTATACAAAACTAAGATCCCGATTTGAAAACTAAGATACTGATTTGAGATTTGTGAAGGTGCTTGCTTAAAGTTCTGAGAAAAAGAAGGCTTAAGCGGGAGCAGAGTTTGTTTGGCCACCTCCGCCTATCGGTGGTCGTGGAGGCCTTTTAATATCCTCGGTCCTAATGGAGTTCTCTGCAACATCTTCCTGCATATTACATCTCAAAGATATCAACATTTACTGTTATCGATGAGAGAGAGAGAGAGAGAGAGAGAGAGAGAGAGACTTACACCACTATCAGGGGTAGAGTCGAGACCCAGGCACTTAAGCAAAGCCTTTTTAGCTTGATCTAGGAAATTAAAGCAGGGATTGTAAGAACAATAAGCGATTGTTCTCTGTGAAACCCCATTTTCCCTATGATCCTCCATTATTTCTTCTTCTTCTTCGTCCTCTTGTTCTTTTTATGCTGCTTCTGTCGATCTCACGCACATTAATGGCAGTTTGGTGGTCTCCGATGAGTCTGTTCAGCCATGAATTTATTACATTAAATGATAAAGTAGGTTGTGTTTGATGTTCTTCACCTAAGCACTTAAATATCCTCCACCTTTGTCTTCTTTCACTTACTACCTTCGGTACTCCCATTTATGCTGCTCTAGTTGGAACTTGACCAATAAAAATACCTAAATGCCCTTGGAGATGTTATGTGATGCAAAACTAACTAAAAACGAGGAAACCCGTCCTATTTCTCCTATATACATCTATTTTAGTTATTGCGCAGAATAGGACGAGACTATGACCTTTACATTTTGGTTGAATTTCATGATGCACACAATACTCATTAAAGCTGTTAGGAGTTCAATAAACTCTCAACCACCGTCACTTCTGATGTGAAGCTGTACGTTTGGTACGGATTGCTCCTGCCCACTAACACTCTTTGCGGGGCCGGATCTTCTGTGAGCACTGCTCCTGTGAGCAGCTTGTGAGCAGCCCAGAAAGCCGACACGCATCCACAAACCATTTCAAATTTAACAGCACTTAACGGAGCCGTTCTCTTCACTTTTGAGCTGTAGTCAACTTACTTTTTTACCGAAACGTAAAAAAATGAATTTCCCGCCCAAAGCAAAGAACGAAGAGAAGGTTTCTCTTCAGAACAGGAGTAAGGCTGTGAACAAAACATAGAGAAGAGAACAAAACGAGCCTTCTGAAGAAGCCGGTTCTGTCTGTTATTGTTGATTTGGGGTTAAAGGAGAGGAAGAAGTTGGGGCATTGGATGTTCTTG
>JAUPMG010299015.1:0-16979 GCA_031762675.1 Pachysandra terminalis | reverse complement strand
AATATGCTTATATAGAAGTTGGGATTAAAATTCCAATAAAAAACTAAGATTTCCCACCATTTCCCCAATTTTTCCCCTAGATGTCGCGACATGTCGCAATTTCATGACCTGCGACATGTCATGCGACATCAACAGTGCAAACCTTAGTAATGGGGGATAATGATGGGGGTCAAGTTGTAATAGTTTGCAGCATAAGGAGAATGCCAATGAAGATGTTTTGAGTCTCGCTAGAACTTCTGGTATTTTGGCAGAAGACCGGAGTGGTAATCAGGTTCGAATCAATCATAGTTTTGGTAATAGCAGTAGGAAGAGTGGAATCGGTAGGAAAAATTAAGGGGAAAAGGGAGTAGCGCAATCTATATAGCAAAGTGAACTACGATGTGGCAAGTCAAGGACATGGATAGCAAGGGTTATTTACCATGAAAAATTTCAGTTGGAATATTAGGTTCAGGTAGTGTGAGTAAAAGAAGATGTGAGAAACAATAAATTCTCAAGTTTGATCAGGATGTGGTGGTTTTACAATAAACTAAGAGAGACTGAGAGAGCATTGTGGTGGTCTCTTTCAATTAATTGGTGCTTCAGGACATATTCTTGTTATATGGAATGAGGATTTGTTAAGTAATGTCGAGGAAAGGATTGGCCAATTCTCGGTCTGTAAAATTGAGATCGAATGTAGCTTATGTTTTGTGGGGATGGATCGAAGCATATGGGCAAATCAACCAAGCTTAGGAAGGACTTAGGCAAAAATTTATGAGGATTGGAGAGTTCCTTGGTGTGTGGGAGGGAATTCTAATGTCGTATTCAGTTTTGAGAAAGAAGGGCAGTAAAATTACTATAAGAATGGGTGCATTTGCAAAATTGTTTAGCCAATCTAATCTCATGGATCTCCCAATGAAGAATGTTTACTTGGTCAAATTTTTAGGATAACCCAATACGTTCCAAATTGGACTGATTCCTAGTTTTTTTTTTTGATAACTTGGGTGTCCGGGCCTTAGGCTCGACTAATCCCAAGTAGGAGGCTTGCGTAGCAACCCACCGCCATGACCTCCCACTTAAATCCGAACCTGCCCAGCTGGGGAATCGAACTTGAGACCGTGCGCCTAACCCACACAATCCCCTATTCGCCCTTACCAACTGAGCAATCCAGACTGATTCCTAGTTACACATGATTGGGATGAACATTATAAAAACATTATCCAAGAGGCCTTTCTTAGACCGATTTCAGATCACCATCCCATTTTATTGGCCTTGAAGGAGATTGTTTTGGGTCCTCGCCCATTTAGATGTGAGAATCTATGGATTGCACACCCTAAATTTAAAGTGAAGGCCAGGATATTGTGGGCTGGCTTAGTAGCGGGTGCAGTTGGGCAGGTTTTTGATTCAAGAAGCTGTTGGGGGTAAAACAGAGGGGCTTAAAAAGTGGAACAAGGAGACTTTTGGAGTTATTTCAGAGAGGAAAAATACATTTTGGGGGAAATTAAAAAACTACAAAAGTTGAGATGAGGATATTAGATGAAGTAAAATGAGGGACAAGAGTGCAACTTAAGGATGAACTGGATATGTGGTCAAAAAGAGAGGAGATTTCTTGGGGACAAAAATCCAGGTTTAAATGGATCAAGGAAGGGAATTGAAACACAATTTTTTCCATGAATTAGCATATGGGAGACTTGGAAGGAATGGGATTGGTGGGTGATGAGGAGTTTGAGGACATAGGTAGAATTAAGGAAACCATTATCGTTTTTTTTTAATGAAATTCTATCATTCAAAAGAGGGTATTAAAAGGGCGGTGTTAGAGCTTGAGGGCATTAAAGCTTCCAGTCAAGATGGTTTTCTATTACATTTTATCAAGAATGTTGGGAGGTGGTGAATGATGATTTGTCACCGGTTTTTAAGGAGCTTTTGGAGAATGGAATAATCAACAAAAGCACAAATGCTACTTTTATAGCCTTTATCTCTAAAAAGGACATTGAGACAAGTTAGGAAATTCAGACTTGTTAGCTTGGTTTCCAGCCTTTATAAAATCATTGCTAAAGTCTTACCCATGAGATTTACTGTGGCACTTAACTCTATTATTTCAGCAAATCAAAGTGCTTTTGTGAAGAGGAGAGAAACTCTTGACGAAGTCCTAATTGCAAATGAACTGGTCGAGGAAAAGAAAACGTTAGACCAGAAAGGAATGATTTGCAAAATTGATTTGGAAAAAGATTATGCTAAATTGGAATGGAGTTAATTGGATCATGTTTTGGAGTTGAAAGGGCAGGAGAAAGTGAAACAATGGTTGCAGTAGTAGTGTTCATTATTCTGTCCTTATCAATGAAGTGCCTAAAGGATTCTTTAAAGCTTATAGGGGTATTCATCAAGGAGGTCCTTGATCCCTTTTTTATTCACATTCGTTGGAAACGTTTTTAGCCATTTTATGCCTGAAGCTGTAGAGTTGGATCTTTTGGAGGGCTGGAAAGTTGGGAAAGATGAAGTGGTTTTATCTCACTTACAATGTGCAGATGACACAATGTTATTCTTGCAAGCTTCAAAGGATTGAGTAGTGCTAGAGATACTGTTGAATGGTCGAAATTATCTCGGGGTTAAAGGTGAAATTGGCAAATAATGTTGGTGGAATGAATTTGGAGGAGGTTAGGTTTAATGTGAGATCTCGAAAATTAATTTTTTCCTAAAAGGGTAATATGGTAATTTGGTCTGACCAATAGGGGTAGTTGAGTCACTGACCAGCCTTGGTGTAAATTGTATAAGAGAAATTCACTTCTCTAAATTAGATAATGTATTAGACCAGTTGTGGTTTAAGACTGAACCCATACCTCATTAACTAGACCTTAGCTGTTTGACTAGTCTTGGCTTAGGTTAGACTCTAACCTAGATGCCCAGGGAGTATAAATACTCCTTATGGCTCAGAAATAGATTGGTTGGAAACACTAGAGGCCAAAGATGAGTCTTGAACCAAGTTTAGGAAAGAAGGGAAGCACAACAAGGGAGTTTGCAACATACCAGGTGAGTTTCCCTTCAATCCCGAGGTATTTGGGCTAAAACCCATATCACAACATACCTAGTATCACTACAGTTGATTCTTCATTTTTCTGATAAATTTAAGTATGCTAAATCATAATTTCTAATGGTCTGCATTATTCCTATGATATTGTTTACTTGTGTTAGTTGAAGTTCTCATGTTAGACGAATCATAGAAGCTGATATTAGTGATTTTGATCTAAAATCAATATATATATGGTTCAAATTAAATAGAAGTGATGTATGGGAATAATTGAAGGTACAGAAAGTGTAGGGGATTAAGTGTGTTAACCCTTGGAAGCTAAACGTATCCGTTTTTCCTGAAAACTAACTTCGGCAGACCCTCGGTGTGCCGAGACCCTGCCGAAGGTAGAGAGCCCTGTGTTCGGGCCAGCCTGCCGAAGCTAGTTCGGTCTGTTGAAGGTCCACCAAAGTTACCCTTTACACCAAATGACCTTTAGGAGTTCGGCAGACCCCGAGACCCTACTGAGGGTCTGCCAAAGCTCCAAGTTAGTATGGTTTACCCCACCTATGATATGTATAGAGTCAAATACATATGAACCTTGAAGGAGGAGAGATTCCTCCTACTTTTGCACTTCTTGACAGACCTAAGACCCTGCCTAAGGTCTGCAGAAGTTGTTACCTCGACCAGATTAGTTTGGTATTCATCTCATTAGACCATTTTACACCTACTGTATTGGAGAGGTTGTTTGCCCCACTTTGTGTATTTTTGGTAGGCCTAACGCCTTGCCTAAGGTGTGCCAAGGCCCCTGTGTAGCCTGGGTGAGAGTGTGCCACCTAATGCACTTCCAAACATCCTGTGTGATGTGTATGCATGTTTTTGACCTAAAACTAGAGACTCTAGAAGGACTTAAACCTCCTCCTAAGATCTCTTAGTAGTTGGGTGTGTTGTACCTATATGATTGGTGCCAAGCGTGTGAGGTGATGATTCACCTAGTATGGACTATAATAAATAAATGAATACTAATGTGTATTATGGATGGAAATATGTTGGTTATTGCAACTGATGTGGTTATGTGAGTTTGGGTATGCATTACCCTGGTAAGTGATGGACGGCTAAGCCATGGATGTGATAAGGAAATGAATGATGAATGGTGAGTTCCATTGTTGATGGTTCTACTTCTTAAGTGAATTGCATTAGTCATATGTACTATGATTGTATCAACTAAGTAGGTTACTTGTTATGCAGTCTGGAAGTGGATGGATAGTGAACTTCATGAGATTGTTTCTCACGTGTGTGCTGATTTGAATATATGCCTGTGGACATGAAAGGTTATGTCCTAAATGTATTACTTGCATTAGAACAAATGAACCATGAGCCTGCATATGTGACTACCTAGCAAGGACGGTTGTGTGAGGTTGAGCATCTGAGCATGCCTTGTGAGTGAGCACCATAGTGTGCAGATTGTGAAAAGTACTGATATGTACTATATGATGTTACAGTCCATGTGTGACTGAGTGTTAGACCCAGGGTGAGAGGTGAGTCCTATATGGGGATCTCAATAGACCTGTGGCATGTGTTCTGGTTGAGGAGTGAGCCCTATATGGGGAGTCCAAGTCCATGAGTGGAATCCTATTGGTAGGTCATATGTAGATATTGTTCACTGGGGTGGTTCTATGCTAAGGTTGCTGTGAGACCCCGGACATGCTCCCGTGATCAAGAAAGTAGTGGATAGACTATGACACGTAAACAGAATACTATCAAGTCTAAATGCCAACTGGCCCAGGTGGTCCGCTAAGGCACCTTGGGGATTGATATGTGGATCTAGAGTGAACATACAACATACGAATACTAAACAGCATGCATATCATATTCTTGTGTATGACAATGATTGGTTTTATGTGAAAAAGGAAAGTGATTTATGTGAAAAAGGAAAGTGATTTAGAATTGTAGTATGAGAGGACTTACATGCATTGATGACTACCCTGTGAGGTTGGGAAAGAACTGCAATTTGTGGAATATAAATATGCTTATTGTATACTTTACATTATTTTCAGTATTTCCTCTCCATCAATTATATACTACTTACATATATGTTGGTTGTGTTTTTCAGTGAATACCCCGGCATTGTGGGCTTACTCATGCGAGCTTTCAGCTCACGTCAGTTGTTTAACATTTTCAGGTCATTGTGTCTGTGCGGGTGGGTAGAAAGAATCATGTTATCGACCGCTCACTGGTGTCGGTTTTGAAACATGAGAAATTGGTACAAGGGGGCTAACTCTAATGAACGATGACCAAAGCAAAGGGGAGATATGAGAGGCAATACTAGGTATTAATAGTTTTAGTAGTTTCGAATTCTTAGTGTTCTTTTTCTTATATTTCTTGCACCTGTTGTAGCTGTTCTTTTCTGGGCAAGTAAAAGAGCATCTTTCTTTGTGTATCAGGTTGGATGGTATTGGATTATCTCAATCCTTTTTGCTAACCTGTTTATATATATATGTGACTGCTATAGTTGACCATCTGAAAGCCACTTAACAGAATACAAAACAAACACAAATGGAACTTCTATGTGAAAGAAAATGTAACATTGTAATGGTACCTATGAGCCTCGAATAATTTATCATCATTTCCCTCATTTATGTAATTCATAGCCAGCAATCGATTCTGCAAGAAATGGTCATTAAAACCAGATTGGATAAAATTGAACTCAAGAATGACAGCCCAGTAAGTATGATGGAAGAGAATTCAAGAAAACACAAGTCAGTGGACATCTTGATTCATACAGTGAATAGTGAGATAAGAATAATATCTATAGAAATATCGAAGAATATGAAAATGCAATATTAACTGCAGATAAATTTGAGAAAGTTTCTGTCTTAGCTCTAGGAAACCTCTTTAGAACAGATGACAAATGGAACAATATTAGTACATGAAACAATATATCAGCCACAACCTTACTCTCAAAGATTCGACAATTTCTTTTCCAAATGACCAACAAAATGCAATTGGGCAGAGGTTGAACAAGTTGAATTTCTTCCAATCCCTTTGATAGAAAAACTGCTAAGAGCATGAAGGCTACTAGGAATAGCCAAGAGACATCCAATCTATCCATTATGTCATGCCAGATTTCAGAGGCTAAACAACAATATAACGAAAGGAGCACAAATTCTGATTTCTGCCTCTTGCACAACAACCTGTTAAGAGTAGCCCAATTCCTAGATATAAGTGCACTCCAGTTATAGTCTATTTCAGGGAAAAAGGCTCTTTTGAAGGGAAGAGGTCCTTGTGAAAATAGCAAGAAAAAACATTCCCTTAAACTTACAAAGAGTAATAAAAAAATATTTGAATTAAGAATACTTTAAGTCTCCCACGGCAGACATCTAACATCATTCCCAGCCACAACAGGCACTAAAGAACATAAAAAAGAGAAGCAAGCGAGTCTATCTCATAGTCAACGAAAACTTTTCTGAAGTTTGTGTCCATACTACACATATGCCATCTCTGACCCCTTGATCATTAACTGATATGCCACAACACAGTGCTACAATATATAGGCCAGGGAAAGAAGAACTGCCTTGAGGTTGAGGGCCTCTTTCCAAAACACAGCCCATACTATCCACTTTCACCTTGAAGGTCCCTTAGAGAGTTCCCCATAGGGAGTAAGGGTAATCTTTCATATATACACCCTATTACTCCCTTGATAGCATCCACCACATGAATTCAAGTATCGTCCACTACAGAAGGGGAGAGAGAATGAGGGGTGAGGGGGATATAGAACGAGAGAGAGAGAGGAGAAAAGGAGATTGGAAATGAAAAGGGGACCTTATCTACTGAGGGATATTAGTACCAGTCTGACTTGATTGTATCAGTACCAGCCCTGTCCAGTCCAGTGCCGAAAAGAAAGATATTAAACCATGCCACATAATCCTTCAAGGTGTGGGCTACTCTGTAACGTTCAAAGTGTGGACTAATGTTTTGAGTAAGGACACACCATTCATTCACAAATTGAAATTTTAGATAGCACGGATTTACAATTGCCATTACACTAATTGATTTAATTAGCCTCTTATGTGCTGTAAATATTGCCCCAATCAAATCCTCGAGTGAGGCATGACACACTAGTTGAAAGAGAGTCTCCAAATCACTATAAACCTTGCCCCAAATCGAGAACCCTCATGAAGGAGGCATCAAGGTTGTACATGTCGTTGTCACAAGACATGTAGACGGACCTCTCCCCAAGGACATATCGGTGACATGTCACGTGGTGGAAAAAGAAAGAAAAAAGAAAAGAGAAATTAAAATAGATTTAAGTGATAATTTGTATAGATTTAACTTAGAACTAAATGCATTCCAATTACCCAAAATGTGATAAAATAAATACACATATAATGAGTAACATTTATTTAGGAAGGTACGGTTAAGTATCAACATATGAAAAAATGGAGGTCATCCATAATGATAACCTAAATAAGAAATGAATATAATATTTAGGCTATTATTAAATGGAATGATACCATCAAACTATGGATTGGGAAAAAATGGAGGTCATCCATAATGATAACCTAAATAAGAAATGAAATATAATATTTAGGCTATTATTACATGGAATGATACCATCAAACTATGGATTGGGCTCAATATTGTCACTACATAGAGACGATGCAGTGTGGTCAGTATAGGGATGATGGGGTTGATGAGAATGACATTGAGTCGGGGCACCAATCTTTATGGATGTGATGTATTGAAGTCTCCTCATTGTATTTGTTCATTTCATATTATATTATGTCATTTGGGATATTTTATTGAATTTAATGCATTTAAAAATACTTATGTTTAGTGAATGACTAAATATATGCCACTCACTATATTATGTGCAGTTTCGTCGGTCATGTTATGGTTATATAAATATATTTAGCTCTACATTAGTCTCATATGAAGTTCCATTAAAAATATTTTTTTTTCACCATTTTTTTTTGTTTTTCTTCTGTTTCCACCTTGCCCCTTATATGTCGCTGACATGTCGCAACATGCTGGGGACATTTATGTGACATGGACTTCTGTATATATGCCATGTCCCCCATTCCAAAAATGGGGACATGTGACATTTAAAAAACTGAGAAGCATGATGTCCTGTTTTGGAAGAGAAAAGAGAAAACAATAAAGAAGAGGGACCTTCAATTTGCTGCAAATATTTCCTAAATAGATATCCCTAAGAGAGAGGGAGGGAGGGAAGGAGGGAGGGAGAGAGAGAGAGAGAGAGAGAGAGAGAGAGAGAGAGAGAGAGAGAGAGAGAGAGAGCCTTAATTTGCTGTAAATACTGCCCAAATCAATATCCTTGTGTGAGGAGGTACAACATCCTTTCTTTTCATCTATTTGTTTTTTGGGTGAGTGCGGGGAGGGGACCTGTATTGGGAGGGGGGAGAGGAGAAGTGGTATCTTCTAATGCTTCTCTTCCAAGAAGTGGAAGAGAGAATCAGGTCCTCATTTGCAAATAGGGTATCAGTTTTGGCAGAAATTTCAGATGTGCCTGTGAGTATCACTGTGAGGAAATGGCACATTGTGACATTTTCTATTACAATAGTCTCAGATGTTCGGATGTTGAGATAGTCATGTTAGGGAGGGACAAAGCCAGGTTTAAAAGGAAATTGTAGTAGTTTAACATTGTTTGATCTTTCGTATTTTCTTGACTAAAAATCTAGGTTAACTAGTAAATGCTAAGTGATGTCTGCACAACCTACTAAAATATCGCTATGCAAAAGATTGATTCTGAAGTATGTTACCACCACAAAACAAAAAAACTACACTTGATAGGCCCAATAAGCTCCCAACTGAGAATATCAAGTACTTGAAAAATAGACCAGTGTCATTTGCAAACTAAAGGCAGGACAAAGCTACCACCACCTATGAGAAACCCCCAATCAACCTATTGAACTCTGACCTCCTGAACAATGTACCAAGCATTCTAGCTTGCACTATAATACCAGATAGAAAGTTGATAATGAATCCTACAAAATAATGGTACAAAGCAAGCGAGACCTCAGTCACCAACAACTGAAAATATCAACATGATACACATTTCCAAACAACTCCAAATCATAACCTCCATGTATATCATTGAAAAATCTAAATAACATGACTATACACATTTTTCATTTAAATTCTACAAACAAGACCGAAAACACTAGTTTCAAATCCATAGCACATGCGCTCATTAGATATCAACACAACATCAAGATTTTTTTTTCCCATAGGCATTGTGCTTGGCGTTTGAGTCAGAGAAATAATTGCACCCATGGTTCAAAATATTGTATCGCCCGAATCGTGTATCAACAGTGTTGATACGATACTCTCTTGCTCGAAACGAAATAGAAAAAAAAATACAGCGTATCGCGCGATACGCTGTCGATACGGTCGATACAGTCTTGATACTGCCTCGATACGCTCAATACTATCTCGATACACTGGATACTGATAAAAAAAGACAATGAAAACTAAATAAGGATCAAAAAAAGGAAAAAAAAATCACAAACAGAAACCATTAATTTACTACCCTAATTTCAAAAAACAACAAAGAAAAAGAAAATGGAAGAGAGAGAGAGAGAGAGAGAGAGAGAGAGAGAGAGAGAGAGAGTATTTGTTTGGCTGGGCTAATACTCTTTTACTTATCCTTCTCATTATCATTCTTCTTCTCTTTTCATTTGCTATGTTCCTTCTCTGAAGATTGTCGAATAATAAGGCTTTTTGTTTGTGTAGATGGCGGTTTTTTGAGGAAGTCGCCAACGGTAGGATTACTGATCGACAGGAACCTAAATAAACAGGTGAAAGTATCCTGTCTCTAAAAGAATCAAAGAGAAAGACTAAGTGACCGTTAACACGGGTTGAGTAAGAATAAGGGAAGTAATGGGTCAAGGTGTTAAAGATTCTCCAACCCCTACGGCTCTAATTGAGATTATGATTGAACCCTTTACAGGCTGCCTACGTACCCAAACAGGGATCAAGTCAGACATAGTTCAAGGTCTAGGAATTTCATCAGAGGTCTCCCCCTTTGTAATTTCTCATCTCCTCTGTTTCAAGGAAAGAAAGCCGTTATTTATAGAATTTTGGAGAAAGATAACGGAAGTTAAGTTCCGTTACACCGTTTCTAACAGTGTTAAATACTAACTTGAGGTAACATGCATTAATTACCCCATCGCTTAGGTGGACTAATCCCGAGTCATATTGACGAATTACATGTTTGCCGCTAAAAACCGTGACACGGCATGTAGTCCATGACATGATAAGAGATTGGCGAATCCCCCTATAAGTCATGCTCATGACACCTCGATATAGGCGTTGGCAATCAGTAGATATAAGTGGTAATGAAAGCTGTTTAGCCGTGGTGTCGTCGAGACTGTCCAGTCTTCACGCCATCGAGGCTACTAGTCTTAGTACTTTCGAGGTTCTCGAACCTTAGCACTTTCGAGACTGTGTGACCTTCTAAGTCGTCGAGGTTCCCTCTAGACGAAGGTGTTCCTTCTACATTGTCGAGGTTCTCTCTAAATGAAGGAATGCATCACCTTTTACGTCGTTGAGACTCTCTCAAAATAGAGGTATGTACCACCTTCTACGTCGTTGAGACTCTCCTAGACGGAGGTATGTATCGCCTTCTACGTCGTTGAGACTATCTCTGAACGGAGGTATGTGATCATCGGGACGCATCCTTTATGTCACTATTGGCATTCTGTCGTGGAGTGCGCATCTCTTAGTCGGCATCCCGCCATGGAGTATGAGTTGATATTAGCTTTGGTGTGTGTAGTCATTGTAAACGTGTTGGTCGCCTCGCGACTTGTGTGATGTCAAGCGTCATTGTAGTAGCGCACTACCTTTCCTCCATATCCGTTTCTCAACTCTACGTTCCTCGAACCAGCTGAGGCTCTTATTCATGAAGTTCTCGAGGGTCTCACCCGGGGGTATCAACTAGACCTTGCTACATGGCAGTCATGGTCCTAACACGTGTCAGTCTATCATTGGGCTATTTGCCCATACTATTTCTCATATCTACAGTTTGAAATATGCATCTATATGTAATAAAAGTTATTATTTTTTGTTCTAAGATATTCCTAATGGATTTTGAATTTGTTTGCTGATGTTTGAAAGTATGTTTCTATGTCTTAAATTATGATTACATCTTGTTACTTATAGGTAATTGAACCCACTAGATATGTATGATTTTCTTTTATGTTTTATTAGTGTATGTGATATATTATGACTTTACACCACTGAAGTTTTTTTAAGTTTTCATGTGCCTACGCGCGAAGCGTTTGGTTTTCAAATTAATATATATATTATATGTATCGGTGTATCATATCAAAAACATGTTAATTTATCATATCTTTATCTTATCTTTGCATAAAAGTGTTCATTCTCCTTGCATATCCACCGTATCTATGACTTCCATAGTGTATCCACGCGTATCCGATACGATACTCGATACGTATCCATTTTCGAGCTGACCGATACGCTACCTTGATACGATATTTTGAACCACTGTCATGGTTCTAGGGCACCGTGATCCTTCTCTCTGGAACCCAGGTCTATACGGCTTTCCGCTTTCCTAACAGCTTTTATCAGAGATGACAAAACCGGCTGTCCAGAATTTGTTCATTGAAGGGATTATCCAAAAAGCAGTAAACTCCTCATTCATCAGTCTCATCCCGAAGGTTTTAAATCCTTTAAAGACTGCACAAGCTAGAGTATGACGTTTGTGGTTATACATGTATATAATATATCTTAATTCAAATCTTAAAGAATGCATAATTGCGATGTGTCGATTTAATATTTATATATATATAATATTGTATTGTGTTTTAATCTTTTAAAGAATGCATGACATGGGATCTATCGATTGTGGTTATATATATATATATATATAAATATGGATTTGATTCTTAAAGAATGTACAACGCCTAATATAGTATTGGTTTAATTCTTTAAAGAATGCAGAACATATGATATTGTTGATGTAAAATATCTATATATTTATATAGGGTTGTTAATTTTGATAAGATCACATAATCCTAATGGTGTTATCGATTTGGATAAAGATTTCGTAGGCCTAATGGCGTTAACGTTTTCTTGTAATTAATTATATTAATAGGGTTGTTAATTTGGATAAAGATTACGTAGGCCTAATGGTATTATCGATTTTCTTGAAATTATTTATATTAATAGGGTTATTGATTTTGAAAAAGATTTTGTAGGCCTAATGGTGTTAACGATTTCTTGATATTATTTATATTAATAGGGTTGTTAACTTGGATAAAGATTGCGTAGGCCTAATGGTGTTAACGATTTTTTTATAATATATATATATATATATATGGGCTATCGATTTTGATGAGATTATATAGGCCTAATGGTGTTAACAATTTCCTGATAATACATATATAATTATGGGTTGTCGATTTTGATGAAATTATATAGGCCTAATAGGGTTATCGGTTATTGATAAAATATATATAATGATAGGGCTGTGATTAGAACTAAAGATACATTCTTTTGTCTTCCCTATTTTAGATACATAAATATCTATATTGTGTTATTAAATGAGAATGCAAACACTCATGTCATTATTTAATTAGAATATTGATTGGAAGTGGGAATTATTATTCATCTGTGTAAATGAATACGGTGATGATAAAGGAAATGTGATTGAGAATATTAGTTTCTTATTCAAGATATATGTATCGATTGTTACTAATGGGGTGATGAAATTATGAAATAAAGGGTTGTTAATATGCACATGTTCATACAACTATTAGTCTTGTATTAAATATCGTTATTTTATATGTTGTTAAACTTGTGCGTCCCATAAATATTATTGATGGGTATTAGCATATATATTGACTTAATGAATGAGATGTGAAGTGCCGATAAGCACTAGTGGAAGGATTTATGAGAAATCCTTGATGGTTGGTATGCATTATAGATGCATGGTCACTATGAGATGGACTTAAGAGAAGTTCAGAAATGATAAAGCATGCATAAGAAATGCATGGGAGAAAATATAGTTTGGGGGTAGCCATTGAGATGGCATCCTTAGGGCAAGGTTCCGCCTTGGGTTGAGATCCCCGAAAGGAATCAGGGTCTGAATCCGCACATTGGGGCTACAATTCCCTGAAAAAGGATTAGGGTAGATCATGCCTTGAGGTTGTAGAAATTCCTTGAAAAATTGATTAAGGGGTGTTCCGGAATCCGGGAACTCCTAGGATGTAGTTCCCTAAACAAATACAAAAGGATCGGGATATCCGAGGTAAGCTTAACACAGACATGAACATAAAGCAATAGGAACTAGGATTCATTGATGTTTTTTGTATAACATTATGTGTGAATCATGTGAATGGAAATATCATCATGGCATTGCATCACTTCATTTCATACTCTTTGTCATATTGTTTGTATTGCTAACTATGAATAGAGATGCTAGTATGATGTGTTATGGAGACAAGTACGATTATGATAGTTATGGTGACAAGTACGATTATGATAGTTATGGTGACAAGTATGAGTATGATATGTTGTGGTGATAATTATGATTATATGATGGTATTGTATTTTTACTATTTTTTTTATCGATAACGAAGATTATATAGTAGTCGGTTCCCCAAGACAAAGAACCAACTACACAGAGAAAACAGAAAAAGAGTGTAAGAAGAGTCCCAAAAGAAACAGTACAAAAAAAACTACATCCCAATGATAGTCTCCCAACATCTGACCAAGTCCAAAGAAGTCACGCTATGAAATTCTGGAAGAGCCTTACACCAATCAGCTATAGTTCCCACAATCAAATCAATGACACGGTTTGGACTCCTCCATGAGTTCTCAAAAATCCTTTTGTTTCGCTCACCCATAAATGCCATAAAATGCAGATAAACAGCACCTTGAATAAACTCTGTCCCTTCTTCCCCAATGCGGAGAAGTTCCACTGATCAAAAAGATCTCTCACGTGTCTTGGGGGTCCCAAACCAAACCAACATTCTTGACAAAGAAATCCCACACCTTAGCAGCATACGCACAAGAGAGAAAGAGATGGTCAACAGATTCTTCATTATGCATACACATCATACAAACCTGAGGGGACAGAGCCATGTAGTTTCTTCTCCTTTGAAGATTATCTACGGTGTTAATACGATTAAGAAAGACAGTCCACACAAAGGCTTTAACTTTGAGTGGGACTTTAGAGCCCCAAAGACGAGAAGTGGAGAATGGAAATAGAAGATTAGGACTAATCTTTCGGATAGAGCCAAAAGAAGATTTGCAGGAGAAACTACCACTGGGATCCAAACGCCAAACACGGGTATCAAGGGAGGACTCATCAATAAACACATTTTTAAGGAGATCAAAGATATTGCTTAATTCTTCCACCTCCACCGATCTAGGATCCCGACGGAGAGGAAGATTCCAAGAGAGACCCGAAAGAGACCAACTCAAGACATCAGCAACTAATGAATCCTGACAACAAACTAAACGGAAGACTCAAGGAAAGCAGGAATCCAAATAATTCTCTCCCCACCGGACATCAGTCCAAAAATGAATAGACAAACCTGAGCCCACAGATAATTTAACCTTATTGGAGAATACAGGGAAAAGAGAGGTAATATTCTTCGAAGCACTAGTCGATTTAATATTAGCCCTCGGGTTGACATCTCACCCATTTGAATGAACACCAAATTTGCTTGCAATGACGAAACGCCACAGAGCCTTCTTCTCAGTGCTAAATCTCCATAACCATTTGCCTAGAAAAGCCTGATTCCGTGAGTAAAGATTACCCAAATTAAGCCCACCTTTTTCCCTAGCCTTCACTAAATGATCCTTTTTAGCCCCACCACCCTCCCAAAGGAAATCTCTCTGAATTTTTTCCATCCTATTAGTCACTGACTTAGACACCTGAAAAAGAGACATATAATACGAAGGAAGGCAGCCTAAAGACGCTTGAATCAAGATGATGCGACCCCCAAAAGACAAATACTATCACTTCCACGATGCCAGCCTTTTCTCCATTTTTTCAATAACTGGTGACCAGAATTGAATACTTTTATGATTCCCGTTCAAGGGCATACCCAAATAGGTCATTGGTCATCTCCCCGCCCCACATCCCATAATCGCACAACACTCCTGAAGATAAGACTCCTCCACATTATGCCAGACAGACTACTTTTCTCCAGATTCACATTCAGCCCCGAAACCATTTCAAAACATTTAAGAATGCATTTGGTCCAGAAGACATTGTCTCTTGTTGCTTCCAAAAAAATGATTGCATCATCCGCAAATTGCCAATGAGACACATGAGTACGATCTCTCCCAACTCTAAACCCCTAGATTCTACCAATCTCCTCTGCTTTCCAAAGGAAACGACTCAACAAGTCACTCACAACGGTAAAAAGAAGGGGGGAAATGGAATCCCCCAGTCTAAGTCCACGAGACGACGGGAAATAACCGACAATACCCCCATTAAGACAGAAGGAGAAATGAGCGTTACTAATACAACCCTTAATCCACCTATATCACCGATCCGGAAACCCTTTCCATCTCAAAACAGGCTCAACGAAGTTCCACTCAACCCTATCATATGCCTTTTCCAAGTCAACTTTCAAGACAAGACATTTTTCCCGAGATTTAATCATCTCTTCAATACACTCATTCGCAACCAAAATGCTATCTAGGATCTGTCTCCCTTTGATGAATGAACTTTGATTACAAGACACCACTTCCCAAACCACACCTTTAAGTCTATTTGCAAGAACTTTGGCAATAATCTTATAAACACTAGTCGTGAGGCCGATAGATCTAAAGTCCTTGGTTCTCACAACACCTTTAGGTATCAAGGTAAGGAACGTGCAATTAGTAGCTTTATTAATAATCTCACTCGAATGGAACTCCCTGAAAACCTTCAACAAATCATCCTTGACACCATCCCAGCAATCCTGAAAGATAGCCAAGGAAAACCCATCAGGACCCAGCTCTTTATTTTTGTCAAGATCCCAAACCGCCTTCTTAATTTCCTCAATCTCAAAATCTCTTACTAACCACCCCACTCTACTCACCTCAATCTTAGGACTTTCCAACCTATTAAGGTCAAAGACCAATTCTGGTCCGAGGAATAGAGGTTGCTAAAAAAACCAGTAAGCTCCTTTTCAATACCAATGGGATCCTCCACAGCACCCAAGTCAGTCATCAACATGGGAATCACATTCTTTTTATTTCTGTAGTTGGCCATTTTATTGAAGAAATTAGTATTACCATCACCTTCTTTGATCCATTTGACTTTAGATTTTTGTCTCCAACTTATCTCCTCTTTCTTGAGAATCTCCTCTAATTCTGATTTCAAGTTTCTCCTTCTGACCAAATCATCCCCATTCAGCCCTGAAATCTCTTCATTCCTATCCAAGCTACCAATATTCAAATTAAAATGTTGCAAACAGTTGCCCCTGCCACGACATGTGCCCAAGGAAAATTTTTACGTATTTTTGTCCGGTGATGTCAAGAAGTCCGCTCCCACCAGACGCGAAATTAACACCCCGAACTATTTGCTGCCTGAGATCGGCCGTATTGTTAAGAAGAGAGAGAAAAGGTGCCGGACTCTTCACATGACCCATCAAAGCGGCTGTCCAAAGTCAATCAAGCACAGGTAGTTAGGTATTGTAGTTCAAGAACTGGGTATTCTACTGGTATTGGAAGGGAGTGCGGATCCTCTGTGATAAACACGCCGTGTGATGAGAGACAGCCAAGAGGGCAAAATGATAATTTTGCCATCACCTGACACACTTTATAAGGACAAAATTACTATTTTGCCCTCGGACTGTTTCTCATCACACGCCCACCACACAGCGTGTTCATCACAGAGGATCCGCGTCCATTGGAAGGTAATTAAATTTACGTACTGAGATGCACAAACCGGTAAATGATCAAAAATGTCAATTTACTTTGAGGTTTGAGCAATCAAAGGTTCGAAATACTTGCT
>JAUPMG010299005.1:0-16980 GCA_031762675.1 Pachysandra terminalis | reverse complement strand
TTAGAGTTCACACGTGTAATTTATGGGAAAGGTAAATGTATTGCCCATGGGTTGATTGTTTTAATTATTCAACCCAACCGGCCCAAGTTGCCGTCCTCAGCCTTGTTAGCAATTCGGCGAATTATTCGCGAATCGAATCTTTGAAGGCATATACGTATAATACCTCCAAAGTTCTGAAAGTTTCGGAATAATTCGAGATTTTTTGCCTTAAAAAGTATAATACGATATTTTATGAATTTTTCAAAAATTCGGAACAATAATTTGTTAGGTTGTTCAAAGCTTTGTTAGCAATTCGGCGAATTATTCGCGAATCGAATCTTTGAAGGCTATAAATTTCAATGATGTTTGAGTCTTCCATAGAATTTGAGATTAGGGATTGAATGACTATAAACTTTGTTAAACTTGGGGAGCTTCTCCCTGATATCGATGATGGACGGAATGAGCAAGTTCAAAATGCAAATAACACCAATACTAATAAAGGACATGGGGAGCTTAGAGAGTTTGGGGATTTATCTTGGCTTGACAATCCGGTTGAGGCCGGACCTTTTTCTTCCAATTTGCATTGATGTTTCCGTACCTTCTTATTCTCATTTGCATTGATGTTTATGTATTGCATTATAATTGTAACTAATTTTTTTTTTGCCTTTTGGATTGGGTTCATGGCTAAACTTGCTTTGAATACGTTTGTTATGTTTTATAGAATGACAACTATTATTATATCTACCGACTTTTTTTAGAATATCTTAAATTTTTTACTTTCAAATTTTTGCAACTATTTAAAACACGTACAAATTAAATATCACATAATTACCGCATCGTAAAATTTTTACCGAATATTTGACTGTATCGTTTTTTTATCACAGAATAATTCTAGAATTGATCTCGTATCGTATTTTTGCCGTAACCCGAATTGCTAGCAAGGGTCCTCAGTGTTCCCGGGACGGCCCGACTAGGAACAGTCTCTTGTTCGACGCCACGTCAGTCTATTCTTTATTTAATTTTCTTTTTTTTGTTAAATAGAGAAAACAGCAACTCGTGAACTTTTGTGAAATCCGAATTCATGATAAGCGGAAACAGAAGCATGGAAGAAACCATAAATGGTAGAGGTTCTCTCGCAGCTCCTCTGATTTTTCTGATCGTCGTTGTTCTGCAACTCCTAACTAGCGGTGTAGAACACCTACAGAAGGTATTTGTATAAACGATCCTCCATTCGTATTCTCGGAATTCTATTCTGTGAAGATCCTTTACTATTTGATGGATTTAGACTCCAATAACCTAGCTTCCCGCTAGTTCAAGGGGATAATCCGGATGAATTGTAGTTATACTGTGGTTTATTGTTAGGGTTATGCTTCTTAGAATATGTGATTTTTGTTTTTTTTTTTTTGGTAGCGAAGCTCAGTTCTGTTGAACAATCTAGAAACTTGGCAAGAATTTTTGATTTTTTTTTTTCATTTGATTTGCATTCCATTTCTATATTCATTTGAAGATATCCATTTTAATTTCTGTCAAATAGTCAGTGGAGTGTTGTTTAGTGATATATCCATGTTCTTAAATTTGAATCTCTATATCTTCTTACAGTTTTTTGGCAGGCATCTTTGTGATATTTATTTTTTTATTTACGAGAAAAATGTAAATAGGGTTGAGAAGTGTTGATGTTGGTGTCAAGCAGCAATAGCAGTATTGTTATGATACAATTTGAGAGGTGGACACCTGGGGAATACTACGAAGAATTTAGTTTAGATTTTGTTTGGGATTTTGTAGACTTGTTAGGGCAGTGATTCGTTTTTTATATTAATGGTTAAAACGAATATTATAAAGAATATGTCTAGGGTGTTTTAGGATTAAAAATAAAAAAAAATGAAGTCATTATTTTATTTATTTATTTTGGTGAAGTGGAACCCCGACTCCACTTGGGTAAACCCCGGATACACGACCCCCTCCCACAAGGACCATATATCAGATAAGCCTGTGGGGACTCAAACCCGTGTGCTGGTTGTATGCCATGTAATGAGCATTTGAGCAGTTGCACTATTACCTGGATTGTAATATTTGATTTATGTGCCCCCCACCACAAGACCTACTTCATACATCTCTAACTCCTAACCCAAGCAACCATATTTACCTTGACTGAAAAGAAAATGGTAATAAAGCATCACTAATAATGTACGCATTATATTTGATGACCGTAAAGAAGATGTTTTTGTTTTTTTTTTCGTTTTTTTTTTCAAGTATGCAAGAGAAACCTAGAAATTGTTTTTGACACAGAAATATCTTTAATTTCTCATACAATTATTTTTATCCTATCCATCAATGCCCTACTGATGCCCTTTTTTGAAAAAAAAAAAACATTCTTACATTGGTTTTGTGCTTTTCTTTTTAGAGGGGATCAAGGAGTGCTGAAGAAATCCAATTGCGTGAAGAAATAAGGGTACTCTTGAAAGAGGCGAGTTCCTTGTCCAAGTGAGTTGTTCAAATGACTCATTTAGCCTCTATTTATTTCCTCAGTTGAAGTAGTATCATGTTAAATTACAACGAGTTATTTTTCTTACCATGAAAGTTGGAAATATATGGTTTCTCATGTCAGTATCTTTGGCATTTTAAATAACATTGCAGGGATTTTTTTCTTTGAATTGATGCTTCTCACATAGGAATTTGTGTCTCTATGCTCAATCTGTTCTAATATTTTATTGAGAAATCTTTTCATGTATTGGAATGTGTGGCCAATGAAAAATTTGAAGCATTCACCTTTTTTCCTAAAACTAGGGTGCCAATTCTCAAATAATGAGTAGAACTAATGGAAAATTTTGTGGATCCCCTGGACTCGTTAGATTCATCATATTTTTTTTTTCCTTTGATTTTTGACAAGAAGTTTTTTTTTTTTTTTTGAAAACCCTTTTTAACTAAAATTTCTACTTCAATTTATAAATTCAAAATCAATATAGGCTATTACTCTATATGAATTTCCTATTTCAAAATCTAAACAACCTCTGAATAGTGTCCTTTTCTTATTATGATACCAACATAAATGATGAAAAGAAGGAAACACATCTTTCCCACACTTAGTTCACTAATTCTAAAACATAAATTATTTTATTTTTCAAATTAATTACAAGATGTATAAATCAACTACATTCACTCCTGACCTTACACTAGGATTCCTTTCATAGACTGACAGACCCACATGTATTTTGATCATAATTCTTCTAACTCCCAGTTGCATGTTACAAACGCCTGGGCTCATTCACCTTGACTCTTCTTAGATCTTTAAATATAGAAAGCAACCATTTGGTTGTTTAGGTGATTCCTCCCAAATTGAAGGAATATCCTGGTTCCCGCTTCCCTACTATAACTCCACAAGAATAATATTCTTTTTTCAGGCACAAAAAGAAGGAACACATAATCTTAAGCAATTAGCTTGATCTTAAGCCTGGTGGCAACAGAAAAATGAAATTGAAAAATAAAAAATAATTTTTTTTGGACACCTATTAAATATAACAAAGAGTTCTATTTCTGTCGTGGTTGCAGCCCATCAACATTTGTACAAGCTGCAAAACTTAAAAGAATGGCAGCAGCTAAGGAGAGGGGGCTTCAAAAAAGTATGTATATATTAAGGTTCGCAAAAAAATAATAAATAGTATGTTACATTACTGAAATGGCATGTCTTGGTATATCTTGATGCTATAAGGTGTTTATTAGTGAGATGGTCTATAGTGGGACACTTGACGAGCATGTGGAGCATTGTTAATATTATTTTTCTTTCTGCAGAAATAGATCCTGAGATCTATTAATCTATGATAGTTTGTTTCATAGATTTTCAGAAATAAGATATCGGTTGTTTTATTTCCACCAACATGGTGATAAAATTTCTATCTACCTAGAAATTAGAGAACAAATGTTGTCTTATACCTATGATAGTTTGTTTCAAGGCTACGAGACAGCAACTGTTCTAGAATTGCGATTGTATAGACTTGGATTGTTAGAAACTTGAACTCATGCCAGATTTGTAAAACCATATTATTAAGAGCTATTATAAATTTATAGTAAAGAACCAAGAACACAACATAACAATAAACATAGCATAACAAATAATATTGGATTCTATGATGACCTACTGTTTGGGTTAGACATGATTCCTGGGATGCTAGTTTTTATTGATGGTTACGAACCTTGCAATTAAGAGATGAGTATTGTTTGTATTGAAGTGAAACCTGTGAATCTGTGATTCCCAGATCACTCGCCTTTATCCGCCGTACTTGTGTGTGACATGGCATGACACGGGTATGGTTATGGGATGTGTCCAATGCTTCAAACTCATGTCCAAATAATTTAGTACATTGTTTCAAGGCAGCTTTTGGGCTTGCTATGATGTATGATGTAGAATGTTGGGCAACAATTAAGCAACATATTTGTAGGATGGTATCATTGAGATGAGGATGTTGAGTTGGGTGTGTGTGGAGACTAGGAAAGATAAGGTAGGGAATGAATATATTGGAGAGTGTCTAGGTATTGGTTTTGGATAGGAGATAAGATAGAGGAAAGTAGGTTATGATGGTTGGGGCATGGAAAGCAATGACCTAGGGAGGCAACTGTGAGAAAGTGTGAGAGGGTATGATGTTTACGAACCTTCCCAAGTATGTCATATCCACAACCTAAAGACCCATGGCTCAAGTCATCATAGTAGTATTTGATTAAGACTATCTTATTATTTGTTAGAATTTGAGTAGGAAAAGCAAGTTAACATAGGATAGTAAGATAACATAGGAGCAAGTTAAGATAGCGGTTATCTTTTTCTAGTTTAGTTACAAGTAGAAAAAAATCTTCATAAATAAGGGTGTAATCTTCTGTTTTGGATAATTGGATGAGAATATACTTTTCTGTACATTTTGTGTTATTGAAGTGAGACTCCTCTTATTCCATGGTGGTGGTGAGATTCCATTACCAACCCTTACTTCAGATTGGTGAAACTCCAATCCGTTCAAGGTTTTGACAGTATGACTCTTTTAGATTATCTAATCCCTTCCTTTTATTCTTTAATTTTCTTATACCCTAGAAGATCCCGTCATCCAGCATCAGGGAACACAGTGATATGTCCATGTACTTTGACCTGCCAACCGTGCCCTTTTAACCAAATCCCTGTATCGTACAGTATAGGAGTCAAATGGACCCAACATTTGGAAATATACCTGCGGCTGGCTCCTGTAAGCCAAGTCCATGTAACAATAGGTGAAAATTGAGTTGGAGTACTCATGGAATTCAATCACAAGGGGAATGCCTTGACCTCCACTTTATGGATGTACTCTGGTGAAGATATAATTCACATCATCAGGAACTGAAGTGGCACAATTAGTTTGGGATTATTTCTCTTCATCAATTCTGGTTCTGAATTCTTTAATTAAAAATTAGAATGTGGCTGTCGGTGAACTTTTAAACTTCGACTCTGATAACCATCGGCAACAGGCACGGAACATTATTTTCACTGCTACCTTTTGGTTCATTTGGAAGCTGAGAAAGACTCATCTTTTCCAAGACATTGATTCGCTGGTCCAAAATCATAATGCAAATCCTAAACCTAATTTGCAACAACCATATCACAATCAACCTCATGGGAAGGGTGTGGGAAGATGTTCAGTGGGACTACAAGCTCAATACGGATGACTTCTGGAAAGTTGGTCTTGTTAGGATGACACATGAGCTTGGGTCAAAGGACTTATGGCCAGAATTGAGACAATGACAAATGTGGTAGCTGAGTTTTGGGGCATTCTGGAAGGACTACTCTTGCATGGTTCTTGGACATTACTACCCTGATTCTAGAAACTTGTTGCCTCTACTGCTGTTGATACTCTCGAACGACTTGAGCACAGGCATGTACCATACTTCACGATTTTTGTAGATTGAGAAGAGTTATTCAGGAGGGAGTGGAACTTGCACATTCAGTTCACCTTGACAAAAGGCAATGCATGCCTCGACTTCTTGGCTAACTAACGCCTTTCCCATCTGGAACCCTTTACAGTTATCAATAGACGTGTTAATCATGTGTATTGTCTGCTTATGGTGGATTTTCTAAGGAATATTACCCCATGACTGTGTGCTGTTCTTGCTTAGTTTTGACGAACCAATTTAACAACTAAAAAGCGGAAAAAAAAAACGAATCAAAGAGATGTTGAAATCAACATTGGAGAACTTGAAGTTTCAGTCCAAAGAATATTAGAGTGTATTTCCTGGAAGGAAACTTGATTCTGTAGAATTAATGGACTTGGTAACAGTATTATTCATGAGAATAAACGACTAGTTGCTTAACTATAAAAAGAAATTCATAACATTATAAATTGCTACTCTGCTCATCTAATCATTGAAAAAGCATTACAATTTAAATTATTATTATGTTTTGTATAGTAATATCACATAAAGGAAGATTAGGATCTGTTTTTATTCGGCATCTTTTTCGTATCTTCCTATTTTGGGCTGGTTTTGTTGATACGTTTACACTTGTGTACATAGGGAGGGGGAGATATATTTACTTGCAAATCTCTTAGAAGTACTTTTCATTACTAACATATACACTTACTCTTTACCGATCAAAAAAAGAAAAAGGAAAGGAAGGGATAATTAAGAAACCTTACATGTCCCTAGAATTTTTTGAACCTTTCTATCCTTCCATCAAATATGAGGTCTATTCTATGGACCCATTTCTTTACATTCTTGCTCCATCAACTATTATTTTTATTGCATTTTGATATAGTTCTAATTCCACTGTTTTTTTTTTTTTTTTTTTTTTTTTTTAAATTTTAAATTTCTGCAGATATATATATATATATATATTTTGGTCATATGTGGAAAGAGATCATCTGATGTCTTTACACTATTTTCAGGTCAAGAATTGTACAATAAGGGAAAGAAATTGTCATATGGTTTATATTTGAAAGCTCTATTGATTTTAAAGGTATCTCTGCGTGCATTTTAAGATTTTTTGCATGCATTTTCCACCGAGGTTATGAACACTACATGCTTTCTCCTGATAGGTTGGTACATACTTTTCGTTGGTTTTCTGGTTGTGGGGTGTTCCTGTGGCTGCTATATCTCAGCAATTTCTCCAGCCCTTTGGTAAGGTGTTCCTGAAACGGATTTTTAATTTTTTTTTTGATTCATGCTAGAGATTTTGTTCTTCCCGTTTAGCTTTTGATTCCACTACTGTGTAACATCATTTAGCGTTTCAACTGATTCACGATTGTGAAGCCAAATGAAACATTTGAGAAATATACTGCAGCTTCATGAGTTTATATTTGTATTTTGCAGGGAGGCTGTTGTCTTGGAGAGCTGGATATACCATGAATGGCGATGTTATGGTTGGGATAATACCTTGGTTGATAATAACTACGCGGGTCAGCAACTTTATTTGCCAGAAGCTCCTTTAATAGAAGATGTATTCAAACAAAGCTGTGTTGGTAGCAACTGGTGGTAAAAAAACTGTGTGAATCTGTATTGTGAGTTGCTGAATATGTAAAATCAGTTTTAGAATACAGAGCTGCAAAGTCTACAGAGCTGTACAGAAGTGCAAAGTCGGTCTTTTGTAGAGACCGCTGCCATTTGAAACAAAGGATACCCTTTGTACAATTTTTTTTTTTGGACGACTCCTTGTACACGTTCAAGGTTTCTAAATATTAACTATCCAAAAAAAAAAAAAAAAGCAAAAAAAAGAAAAGAAAGAAAAATCGAACCTCCATTTTTGACAGATCTATATATATATATATATATATATATATACTATTAAAAGAAAATACTACTTTTAAGATTTTTTCAGTATATTCCTTTATTATTATTTTTTTAAAATTTTAATATAATACTTCTATTTTTATTAACTCTTCCACCCCGCCCATGTTTTTATTTTAATTAAAACTCATTCACCCATAAATTCTATCTCTTATCCCTAAAAATTCCTTATATTTTTGGACTATAATTCATCAATCTAATTTTGTATTATTAGTTAATTATTTACTCAAATTATCTTTTATTTTTATTAAACAATTTAAATTTCTTTTTTAGACTAAAACTCTTCTTCCACTCCACCTACGTTTTAATACATTTATTTATTTATTTTTTTAAGTTTTAATATAATACTTCTATTTTTATTAAAACTCTTTCACCCCACCCACGTTATTTTTATTAAAACTCTTTCACCCATAAATCTTATCTTTTATCCCTAAAAATCCCCTATTTTTTTGGATTATAATTCATCAATTTAAATTTGTATTAATAGTTAATTATTCACTCCAATTATCTTCTATTTTTATTAAATAATTTAAATTTTCTTTTTAGACTAAAACTCTTCTTTCACTCTACCCACATTTTAGTGCATTCATTTATTTTATTTTTTATTCTTTTTAAGTTTTAATATAATACTTCTATTTTTATTGAAACTCTTCCACCATACCCACATTATTTTTATTAAAAGTCTTTCACTCATAAATCCTATCTCTTATCCCTAAAAATCCCCTATTTTTTTGGACTATCAAATTAAGATCTCTAAATAAATTAAAAATAATAATTATTTTAAAAAATAAAAAAGATAAATAATTATAAAAATCTTAAATTTGACTAGTTATAAAAAATTTTACTAACGAATTGAAGAATCTAACTAATAAGAGAAATCAATAATTTAATTATCAACTAATAAGAGAAGCCAAGAATTTAATTATCCAAATTTAGTTTCTTTAAGGGATTTAAAAAATCTAACTAAGTCTAGAAATTATATTAAGTTTATTAAAATCAAGATTCTAACTAATTAATAAATCAATATTTAATTAATTATAATAATGTTATTTCATACTTTCGATTTTAAGATAATATTAGGATAATCTTTACAAGATAAATTTAAAATAAAAGATAAGTGTAGACACCCCAACTTGCACCGATGTGCAAATTTTTCCTATTTTTGTAGCTCTTTGAAGGCCTGGCTTGAGAATCAGCAATTCCAAATCATCATCTGAATCCCATCTCTGCCTTGTGCTCAAATTCCCTCAAAATCTCATAAATTCTCTCAAATGACCAATATACCCCTAGTGACCAACCTATTCTATTCCTCATCTGAAATCCATGTTTGACTCAAAATCTGAATCATAGTTGAAAAATGCTTTCAAACAAATACCATATTGGCTAGGTTCGGGGTTTGGGACAAAATGATCGTTTTACCCCCAACTCTCTGTTTGATCAAACCTGATAACTTTTGAAAGTCAAAACAATTTTTCAACTTCAGATTCAATTTCTACATGTCACAAGCTTCGAACCGACTATAAAATCGTTAAAATCCGAGTTCGGAGGGTCAATGAGCATTTTGGTAATTTTGAGTTTTTCGCCGACAACAATTTTAGATGAGAGGCATCCTCGTTATGCGTATTCAATATTTTTTTTTCTTCCGCCGAATACCGTCTCTCTCCTCTTTAATATTTTTTTACTTTTTTTTTTCTCTCTTTACCTCAACCTCCAACCACCTCCAACTTCCTCATTTATTACCCAAGCAAATCTCTATGTAACCCCAAGCCTTCTTCCTCAACAAAGATGAGAAGAGTACCCCGACCCCTATCCCGTAGCACCGGTCCACTCCAAACCAATACAGCAGCACTCCTTGCTCTCTCGCTTGTTGTTCTCCCTCTCTCTCCTTCTTCTCCGCCCAACACCACCATCGGCCACTGCTTTCCTTCTCTCTTTCCTCTTCTCTCTCTGCACCTCTTCTTCTTATTCTTCTCCTTCCTCCTCCCTCCCTTCCTTCTTTGTTCAAGTCTTCTTCACATGTAACAAAACAAAAACCATAAACATTATTTCAACCCCACCCCAAAAAACTCAACAAATAACAAACAGACCCACAGAACACAGAAATTAGTAGAAAACCCAAAAAAGTAAAAACCAGAAAAATTGAACTTAAGGCCCCGTTGGCTTGAACAAAAAAGGTTTTTTTTATTCACTTTTTGCTGCCACCTTTCGAGCCGAGCTAGCCGAGAAGTTCAAAGTAGATGAGAGCACATAAGGGATTGCAAAAGCTACCCAAACTTGGGTTGCTACATGTATTTTAATTTGTTTTTTTATTTATTTTACTTTATCAATTTATCTTGACATTATGTAAATTGATGAAAGCATGCAATGAATGTGTCCATATCTATTTTTGGAAAATCTGGGTTATGTATGATTGTGATCATATTTAACTGAATACATTTTTAAGAAGATGTTTTCGTGTATTTTTTCTTATGTATTACATTTTATTATTAGTGTAGAAAGACTAGGTTAATCACACATAATAGTTTTAGACTTAGAAATTTAAACTTTAATATTAATTTTGAATTTAGTTTAGTATTTTTAGTGTTTTAGTTTTATCTTTAAATTTTTAATTAATTTAGATGTAGTTTAGTATTTTTAGTGTTTATTTTTAGGATTTTAATTCATTTTGATGTTGCTTAGCAATTTTAGTATTTTAGGTTTATTTTGGAATTATAGTTCGTTTAGATGTATTTTTAGAATTCTATTAGGTATTTTAATATATTTAGGGTAATAGAAATGTTCATAATTTTAGAATTATTTAATCCATTTTAGAGTAGTTTTAGGTATTTTCTAGATTTGATTAATTTTGACTTTTTTAAGATTTTAATAATTGGCCAAATAATCTTTGAACCAGGTAACCAGTTGAACCGGGAGTGGATGGGTTCCTAACACCTTCCCATCCCTTAAATAAACCCCCTTACCTGAAAATCTGGTTAGACCAACCTAAATTCTACAATTTTGGTCTATTTTTGAATTAATTGATAAAACCCGGGTGACCATCCACACCCTGACCCATGGATGACGGCGATTCCATTTTAACCCGATCAACCTAGGGTCCACCCGACCCGGAGGTGATTACAGCTGGCGACTCCTCTAGGGACTTGCGGGTTTGAGCCGAGGTTCAATTTTATTTGGCCAATTTATTTTATTTTTAGGATTGTTTTTATTAAATTCAATTTGCATTTTGTGGTTTGATTAATTTGACATGATTTTCGGTTTAATTGTATTAGTCCAATTTTGTATATATTTGTTATTTATCTTGTTAAATGTTGCACATCACTAGCACTTGCAAAAAAAAAAAAACATTTTCACCTATTTAGGGAGCTTTGTAAGCTTGCAAACGGGCGACATTTTTCCCCGGTGGCAAACCTTACGCTCCAAGAGTCTAGTAGGCCTACGGCCCGGCGACCTTTGTCCCCGGTGTTGGCGCCCAACGCTCCGCTCCGAACCAAACTACTAAAGAAGCATGTGGAGAAACCCATGAGTGGAGGTCAGTTCAATTGGTTTCGGGTTCCCTTAAACATTTAGATGCATAAACCACGAACCTCATGTGCATGTAGAACCCAGTTTAGGTCTTAGAAAACTAGTGTTAGGACACGTGTGTTGTGTTTAATATATGAAAAAAAGAAAAATCTAAAAAAAATAATAAAGAATAAAAAAAAATCAATTTTCTCTAATGATTGGGGTTCAATTGAATGTTTGGTCTATTTAAATTGCAATGTGTGGTTCAATCATACATTTGAGTCCATCTTTGGCTAGGACTATGGCCCAAGCCCATATTAAGTCATCCCTAGATTGGACCCTTCATCATTGGCCCCATTAGGCAAACTTACCCAATGGCCCAGGGTCCATGACCCAAGACCTTCTTCAATCATCTTAGAGTTCATTTTGACTAGGCCTATGGCCCAAGCCCATATTTGAGTCATCCCTAGATTGGGCCTTTCATTGGACCCCTTAGGAAAGCCTACCCTATGGTCCAGGGTCCATGACCCAAGACCTCTCTTCATACATTTGAGTCCATCCTTGGCGAGGCCTATGGCCCAAGCCCATCTTGGAGCTATCCTTAGTTTGGGTCCATCATTTGGGCCGATTAGGGAAGCCCACCTAATGATCCAGGGTTCATGACCCAGGATCCACACCATGCATTGAGTCCATATCCACGGGTTAGATCCATGTGTATTAGGACTGGTGCCCACCCAATTGCTTTGAATGAATTCAATTTGTGGGCCTAATTGAGTCTGTGGACCCAAAAGATCCAAGAAGTCCGGTCCATATTAAGTCTGTTCATACCCATATGGGTATATCCATTTAGGACATCCATTCTATATCATTTCATCTCATCACATGAATCATATTAGAGAATGAATACATCCTTAAAATATATATATATATATATATCAAAGTCAAAAATCAAAAAGAAAACAAAAAATAAAAAAGAACTCAAAAAAAAGTGGAAACAAAAAAGAAAAGAAAAAATCATTTAAAAGCATCCATTTCAAAAAACAAATAACAAAAGGTAATAGAAAACAAAAGTCAAAAAATCAAAAAACAATTTTCAAAATCATTTATTTCAAAAAAAAAAACTTTCAAGATAAAAAATTTCAAAACAAAAAAATCCAAAATCCAAAAAACAATTCAAGATAAAAAATTTCAAAAAAAAAGAGAAAAAAATCAATAAAAATCATCTCAGAAAATAAAAAAAATCAATAAAAATCAAATCACCAAAAAAAAAAAAAAAGAAAAGAAAAGAGAGAAAAAAAATCAATGAAGGTTAATCAATTGAAAAATAAAATAAAAAGGAAAGAAAAGAAACAAAAATCAATAAAAATCAAATGATTGCAAAAAAAAAAGATAAATTCATCGAAGGTCAATCATTTCCAAAAAAAAAAAAGAAAAGAAAAAAAACCAATTACTTCAAAACAAAAAGGGAAAAAGAAAAGAAACCTTTGGAGTATATTCAGAACCATAAAGTTCATGTCGGTTGCATACATGTACATTTATACATCTCATTTGTCACGATATTTATTTCATTATGAAATAATCATTTCACATCATGGTATTGCATTGCACTTGAATACGTTCTCCTGAGATATCGGGAGGACCGTTCACTCACTTGCATCCTCTCATTTCATGCATATCACATTATTTCATGCTTTCACTCACATCGTTTCATCTTATATACACATCATATCATCTTATTATCTCATGTCATATCATTACATACACTGCATTTGCATGTGTTCTCCTGAGATACCAGGATGACCATTCATTTTTCTTTTGGATGCACTTTTCTGAGATACCGGGAAGGTCTTTCGTTTCAGTTCAAGTATGTTCTCTTGAGATACCAAGAGAGTTGCTTGAGCCCATTTACTGGATTTGTTTTCCTGAGACGCAGGGAGGACAATCCATTTTCCCTTGAGTGCACTTTCTTGAGATACCGGGAAGGTCATTCGTTTCAGTTCAAGTATATTCTCTTGAGACACCGAGGGAGCTACTTATATCTCTTTGTTGTGTGTGTTCTCTTGAGATACCTGGATAACCATTCATTTTTATTTGGGATACACTTTCCTGAGATACTGGGAAGGTCATTCGTTTCAGTTCAAGTATATTCTCTTGAGACACCGAGAGAGCTAGAACTGCTTATATCTCTTTGTTAGATGTGTTCTTCTGGGATATCAGGAAGACCATTCATTTTTCGTTTGGATACATTTTCCTGAGATAACGGGAAGGTCATTCGTTTCAGTTCAAGTATGTTCTCTTGAGATACCGAGAGAACTGCTTTATGGATTTGTTCTCCTGAGATACTGGGATGACCATCTATTCTTTTCCGTTGAATGCGCTTTCCTGAGATACTGGGAAGGCCATTCGCTTTGGTTCAAGTATGTTCTCTTGAGATATCGAGAGAGCTGCTTGAACCTTTTTTCTAGATTTGTTCTCTTGAGATACCGAGAGGATCGATCATCTGCATATCATTTCATCCATTGCATCTGAGTGTGTTTTCCTGAGGTACCAGGAAGGCCACTCGCGTATTCACATCATATAATTTCATGCATCGCACTTTCGCATCATCACATCTTTCAAATTCAGGATTTTATTTTTCTCTTTTGGGAGAGTTTCGCTTTTTAGCCGCCCAAAAGTATGCCTTTATCCCCCTTCTAGGAGAGCTTTGCTTTTTAGCCGCCGATTCTTTTCATTGCATTTCATCACCGCATCCACATTTAATTGCATCATTTCAAGCATTCATACATCATTGCATTCATATTAGGCATGCATCAAAATTATTATTTTCTGAGACACTCTGAAGTTTGTTTTTATAGTTACAATCTTTAGGATACGTTATCGAAAGGCTCATATCATCTCCTTCCCACAGCCGGAGGACCATTTTTATGCTGTATCCACTTTTCTCGAAGTTCAGCATTTTAATGAACCTTCGACTTTGGGAAAAGTAATTTAAGAAGGCTCAAAAAGAAACAAAAAAAAAAAAAAAAAAAGAAAGACATAGAAAAAAAAAGTTTTTTTTACAGAGTCATGCATCTTCTTCATAAATTGGTATGATCATAATAGATGAATGAAGCTTTTGAAAATAGAGTAAAAAGGGTGTGTAGCCCAACATTGAAGAGACCATGACCATAAATTTGGGGACGGAGAAGGACCCAAAATAGATGAAAATTGGAGTTTTGTTATTCTTTAGACAAAAGAGTGAGTGATTGTATAAATATTTTTGCTCGATCGTGTCAAGACTTGCCAAGTGTTAGATACGGACCCCAATTTCACAGATCGTTAATTTTGCCTAAAAGTGAAGTCAATTGAGAAGAAAAGATTATTGCGAATCTGAATGAAAAAATGATCACGCATGAGATTCAAGTTCATAAGATCAAGAGATTCAATTCGAAGAAGATGATACTGTCAATTCTTTTTTAATCTGATTGGCATCATTGGAGTATTTAGAAAAGGAAAGAGTTCAAGCCAGATTAGATTGGATGTAATCAAAGAAGAATATTGGATTTCCATTTGTCATGGATAATCTTTTGAGTGTATGGTCAGAGTGTATGATGAGAGAGTAAGGTGCTGAATTTTTCTGAAAGAAGATTCAATATTGAAGGAGATGCTGTCACATCAAGAAGATTTTCGCAGAAAATTCAAGCCAATCATGAAGGACTATATGTTGAGAAAGTTTGGGTCGATAGAGTTTTGATCTGGTGGATCAAAAGGATATTTCTCGAATCGATCAAATTAGAATAAAAAATATTTTGCCTAAAATTAAATTTTATCTTGAAATGATCAGATGCCATTTTTCATTTGAATCCTCACTTCGTAAAATCCCTAATTTAACCATTTTGAGCCTTATAATTTCTTTTCTATGACCCAAACTGGGATTAGCCAGCCCACACTGGGGCAGAGAAGTAGAATCAAGAGATACTCTACACTAGGGCAAAAAAGTAAAATCAATGCGAATTTTGGAAAATTATTTTGAAGATTCACAAACTGGGGCAATAGATGTTGGGTTTCAAAAAAAAAAGTAAAAAAAAAAAGAAGGGTGAAATTTAAAAAAAATGTAGTCCAAAAATTTTGGAAGGGAAATTGAGAAATACTCAAAACTAGGGCATGAAGTGTCATATCTGAAGAAAAAAAAAAGGAAATATACTTGGGGCAAAAAGTTTCATATTTGGGAAGAATTCAAGAAAAGAGAGACATATTTGAGTTGTACAATCCCAGTTCACCCATTCCATAAAAAAAATATTGTCTTTGAGCTTTTTTATCTTTCTTTCATAAACCTAAACCAGCCTTCGTTTCGTCCTATATGATAATAAGTTCTCTTTTGATCATGATAATCTTTAATTGTAAGGCAATTTAACTCTATTTGATTGGTGATGATGGAAAGAAAAGTTTGAAAAGATAACGTGCAAGATGAAAACCTGCAAAGGCGTTGTTGCGAAAAAATAATGTGGAAGCTGGCTATGGTGAAAACCGTAACAGGCGTTAGAGGCAAAAAAAAAAAAAAACTTAGAGAATTTTTTTGAAGTCAGTTGAAGAAAATAACCTCTAGCATCAGTTTGGAATCATCTTGTTACTTTCAGCAGAGAGCAACTGTATATACAGATCATCCAATGAAGTGAAAGGATATATCTACACTGGGGCAATTGTTATCATCTTATCTGACATCTTTGAACAGCTTGGTCCGGTATCATTCTGGCGGTCTTGATCAGGTCGAGCTGAACATCTCTTTCATTCTCTCAAGAGTCGAAAAAATGACATTGTCTCTGATAATCATCGGAGATGAATTCAAACTCTTAAGATTTTTGTTACAACTCTTTGATGTTGTTCTATCACATCTTTGCTATTCACTTGAAGAGGGTTAATCTAGCTATTTTGATCATCTTAATCTATAGAAAATGTTGAAGCCAAGGATGAAAAATCTAGGATTTTCAAAAAAACAAAAAAGACAGACAAAAAAAAATCATCAAAAAAAAAAATAATAAAAAATCTCTATCTCTATCTTTGCATTTGTATTTTGTTTTTCCTTTAATCTAAAAATATCACATGGTGCAAGAAAAGAAAAGAGTTGGAGAAAAAGCTAAATCATTCAGAGCATATGTCTTGTCAAGCTTTGTGAAATGAGCGAGAAAGGAAAAGAAAAGAATTGGAGATTAAGATGAAACATTCAGAGCACAGGCCTAACGAGGAAACATTGCAACATCAAGTGAGAAATGAGCAAAATCAATTGTCGAAGAAGTCAAAGGAAGAACCAAGAATTCAAATGAGGCAAGGCCAAAAGAGAACAAGCCCAAAAGATGCAACTCATGATGAAGCACAAAAAGAGCATATCACCTTTCCAATTAAGTGCACTTAAAAGAAGGCTTCCTGTTAGTCCTCTAATGAAGATCACTCAAAGATAACAAGGAAGCGGGACCTTCAAAGAAGAGCAGAAGCAACCAAGCTGAAGAGATGATAGAAGCAAGAAGACAAGAGATTGTATTAGTCGGTCTAGTCAAAAGCAATTCTGTTTCTTTTG
The DNA here is from genome assembly GCA_031762675.1 of Pachysandra terminalis. Lineage (NCBI taxonomy): Eukaryota > Viridiplantae > Streptophyta > Magnoliopsida > Buxales > Buxaceae > Pachysandra > Pachysandra terminalis. The sequence continues at coordinate 161 of JAUPMG010299005.1, read as the reverse complement.
GATCTCGTCTCACAAGTGGACCTGATTCTACACAGTTCTGCAATATTAATCATTGAGGTTGGAACATGTTCAATCCTTTGAAGCAGCTCAATGATGACTAGACTTAACTCTGATAAGTCATAGTCCTCAGTAATCTCCGAGTTCATGAACTGAACGTTGCT
>JAUPMG010298995.1:0-28688 GCA_031762675.1 Pachysandra terminalis | reverse complement strand
CCCCCCCCCAGGGGCCACACGGAAGGGTCCGAGTCTCCTCGCTGCTGGCCTTCTCACCCAAGCATTGATCATTACTTATCGGAGGCTGCTCAAGTGCGTCGGCTTTCTGGAATTGTGACAAGAGTTGGTTTAACAGTATACCATCATCTTCTTCTATCAGAGTAAACTCCGGAGATAACTCTTTTTTCTCTTGTACCAATGGTGTCTATGTTTTTTCTGGTACCATCATCTGAGCCTTTTCTTCTTCTCGAGGATTTATAATTACTACCATTACTCTATGCCCCACGTGTTCAACCGAAATTTGTCTGGATGCCACCTGCTCTCTTTGCCAGCTCCTTTTTTGAGTCCGAGTCATCTCGTATTTGAATCGGTCGAACCTCTGGTTGACCACCTTGTTCCATCTGTCCTTCCTATCCTCTGAGGGCTTAACCCTCCTAAGGTGGATGTCGTGGGACCATTCGTTCCTGCTTGGGTACCACCTCTTAGGAGGCCCTGGGTAATAATATGGCCGGTGAGGTTGAGGTGGTGGGCACCATGGTTGGCGATAATTGATCTCCACATACCTGTCTCATTGCATAACCTTATGACACCTATCACAGATATTACAGGTATTATGGCCTTTATCCTGCGCATCCAGACAGGCAGGCGAAAATACCAATCGATCTTCGAAATGGTGGCCGTGTAATGTTAATGACCTGCCCATGCTGGAGGTTTCTTCTCTATGAGTACTACTACTCCCTGCCCCCAAATCCACCTTCATCTGGGGACTCCTGAGTTTGGATCTAAGCATGTTGACCGGGAAGGTTGCTAGAAAAGGATCCGTGTCGATCTTCATCACCTCTTTTCCTTTTTCCGGGAATTGAAGTAGACCTCGGTCGATATTTTCCTGTACCACAGCGCGAAAAACAGTACAATCAGTAATTGAATGAGTGTGTGACCCGTGCCACTTACAGTATTCCTCTTTTTTTATATCATCGACCGGTGGCATCTTGTGCCCCTCTAATAATCTAATGAATTTACCTTTTAAAAGGTGGTCGAGGATCTCGCCTACCTTAGATATTTCAAAGGAGAATTTCCTCCCTTTTTCAGGGAAGCTTTTCTTCCCTTCTACTTGTGTGCTAGCCAATTTCTTCTTTAGTGTCGTACAGGTATAGGGTTTACTAGCTATTACTTCGGCCAAAGCTAATTCATAGTTGGGATCTTGAAAATAAGTTCCAATAGTGGCCATTTTCCTTTGGCTCTCCTCTTGTATAATTCGCTCATACTTGGCCACCTTGGTTGATAACTCGAATAGGTCTTCAAATTCCATCCCATCAACTTGCAAAGCTCGATATCCAATCCATTCTGGGCTAGTTTCAAACATTTTGTTTTAGGGAGCACTATCCTACATCTATTTCTTACCTTTTTAAACCGCCCTATGTATCTATCTGCCATTTCATCTGGCGATTTACTTAATTGGGCTAAATCGGCCATAGATACTTCTGGTTCGGTCCAGTAGAACTGTGAGTGAAATTTTTCTTCCATCTCGGCCCAATGTTGAACCGAGTTGGGGGTAAAGTTATGTACCAAGTGAACGCTTGGCCGGTTAGGGAGTTCCTGAACAACCTCAATTTATGGTATTCACTTGGCGATAACTCTCCACTCTCAATTTATGAACACAAACAAAAATATACAAAAACCTCCGGAGGTTCCTTGGGCTCCGATTGTGAGATGTGACTAGTCTACTTCACGGGTGCACAGCTCGGCATGCAAGAGGTAACGAGAGGGCTTCCGTAACTCTCCTAACAGGGATTCCTCCGTGGCTGACTGGTTATGGGGACGAAGTAGGTGCAGTAGGATCCTTGCAGAAAACTAAAGGAGAAACTGGTGATCACTGAGGATCAGAGGTTGGGTTGATTTGCTGAAGGGCGTTTTTAGTCATTTGTTGTGGAGACCTCCTACATCTTAGTTGATCCCATCTTATAATCTTCCATTGCAACCGCCTTGCGGTTGGTTGATGATGGGAAGTTATCTTCAGTCCTTTGTTGACATCTGGCCCACTCTGTTGCTTCCTGTTGGCAACGTGTTCTGGCTTCGTGAAAAATTGGGATTGAGATGGCCTTTTGGGCCTATGCTATTATGTTGGGCCTATGCCCATTTAGTTCCTCGCTCCTTAGCATGGACGGTCTTAATGGCTTGTGGGGCTTGGCCGGTCTTAGGCAGTTTGGTTCCGGCCTAAACAGCTTGGGAACCACCTTTTGGGAGGCCCTTGACGATGGTCAGGCCTGTATTGCCGAGGCGGTGGCCGCCATGGTTGGCGGTAACTGAATCTTACACGCCTAACCTATTTTTCCATGTCTTCATGACATCTGTCACAGATGTTGCAAGTTTGATAGACTCTGTTCTGGACGTCTGAGTGGTTGGGCGAGTAAACCAATCGGTCGTCCAAACGGTGACCGTGACATTCTATTGGCCTGGCTTTTTCAATCTTACTTCCTCTAAAGGTGGCATCGCTCCTAGGCCCCAAATCTACTTTCAGCCGGGGGTTCCTGAGCATGGAACCAATCATGTTGACCGGGAAAATTGTTGGAAAATGATCGGTGTCGATCTCCATCACTTCTTTCCCTTTATCTGGAAACTGAAGTAATCCTCGGTTGATATCATCCTGTACCACAGCATGGAAAACAACACAATCAGTAATTGAGTGGGTTTGTGATCCGTGTCATTTACAATATTCCCCCCTTTTCATTTCATCGGCCGAAGGCACTTTGTGTCCCTCTAGTAGCCTGATGAACTTGCCTCTTAGGAGGTGGTCAAAAATTTGGTCGGTCTTTGATATATCAAAAGAATCTTTCCTTCATTTTTCAGAGAAGTTTTTATTTCCCTCTATTTGTGTACTGGAAACTTTTTCTTTAATGCTACACAAGTAAAGGGCTTATTGCATACTACTTCGGCCAAGCTTAACTCGTAGTTGGGATCCTGAAAGTTAGTCCCAATGGTGGCCGTCTTTCTCTGACTTTCCTCTTGCAAAATTCATTCATATTTGGTGTCACGCCCCGAATCCCGATACCCGAATCCCCAGGTGGGTGGGACGGATCACGAGGTGAGACCTTCGAGTTCCCAACCATGGAACGCGGAACACAACAAACCAACCAATAATAAAAATCTAATAATACTTTCATTAATCAAATCAGAGTGCATAAGACAAAGTATGTGAATCAAAACATGGCTTCAGATGAGCCTACAATCCATAATAACTACTCAATTACCCTGTTACATCAAATCTAAACTATTAATTTAAAACCGTAAATAATCCAAACAGCATCAAGTCCATGCTAATCATCTTGACCTGCAACATACATAAGTTTCCTGAGCTTGGAATGCCGAGTAAGAAACAATTCCGACAACCATCCCCGCAGAACAACGTTAGTCCATACACCATACAACATTATAGATTCAAAGCAATCATATAGCAGTAATAATGTCATGCAATTCATATCATATCAATCAAGTTTGTAACGCATAAGAATTCCACAAATCTAGTCATATATGCACGAGAAGCACTCCACTATCCGGTGATCAGTCTGTGGACAATCCCACCAACACCCCGGTCCACGTCCTTACGATCAACATGTCTCCACAATCAATCATCCCACGTGTACAACGTGGTTTTGAAGGATTCTCAACCTAATGGGCTCAATTCCCGAAACAATTTCATACATATAGGGACTAACACCCAGGGAGGCCATCTACGAGGAAGTTTACCCACGTACATTAAGGGATTTAACCCAGGGAGGTCTTTTACCAAAGACGATTACCCAAAACAACAACTTTAATATTTCAGATCCGTTGCTGCCCGGTTTACTGGACTTAACCATCAAACAACTAGTAGGATTGCCGGTGATAAGGTTCTTCGGAAGCTATCCGTGTGCCCATACACATGGATAATCCTTGGAACAACATCACAAGTATCATTTCCATCAATCAGTCGGATCTCCAGTGATAACATACTTTGGAAGCTAGGGCCAATACACACGAATAATCCTTAGGAAGCCATCAAGGGGTTCCTTTCCATGGCATACATACACAATCAACTATAATCATCTAATGCACACATATTATTTATTGTCCACATTCATTCCATAAGTCAATTGGTCAGTTACTCAAGTCAAACAATTCTAGAAATCATTTATGTGAATTTATTGGGTCTTCAGCAGGGGCATCGGTAGACCGAAGCCTGTCGAACACCTAAAATACACTAAAAACAAGTCTATGTCAGTAGAGGTGTCGGTGGATCGAAGGGTCTTTGTGAATCTCAAGGTCATCGGCAGAGGTGTCGGTGGATCAAAGCTTGCCGAATAGCAAAATTGGCCTATAAATGTGTCTCTGTCGGCAGAGGCGTCGTTGGATCAAAGATTGCCGATCTGCGCTATTTCTGGGCTTTTCTTTTGGTCTCAGAATCCAAATCTATGCAATCAAATACATTCTAAACATCATAAATCAATGCCTATAACTCCGAAAACATGCATAGACACCCAATACCTCGTTAAGCATACTTTTAATCTATGATTTAAGTACATATCTTGATCAAAATCTGGAAAATCATCTAGCATTCTACCAAGTTCATAACACCAATTCACATACACATATAAGGAAAGAAAATCGATCTGAATGACATTCATACACCATGATATCAACAATAAACATGTGATCACGCATTAAAGACTTTCGGAATTCCAATAGGATTACACAGAAAATGCAACTTACCGATTATGTTCGTTTGATTATGATTCTATTATGTTCTTCCTCTCTCTTTGCTTCTTCCTCTTCAAGTCGACCCAGCCACAACCTCTCTCTTTCTTTTCTCTTCTCTCTCAACCAAAACCCTAATCTCTATTTCCTTCTTGCTATGGACGATCTCTCCCCACCCATCTCTTTATAACAACAACCCAAACCTTCTCCTTCTAAATTCAACACACCTTCTCCCTTTCTAATAGAAACTTCCTATTTTCCCTCCAATACCAATCTCTACTAACTAATAATTCCTTCTTAATTATCTTCCTAACTTAATTAGAATCTTTCTAGAAGAATATATATTAATTAATCTAGGCCTAATTCCTATTTCCTCAGTTTCACGTGAACTACAAATTTCAGCTCATATTAGTTTTGTTAATTACACCTTGCTCCCTTATAATTTCTAATAATCACCAATAAACCCCACTTAATTACAATTCAGCCTCAAAGCTATGATTTTGGTCGCACTACATCACCTAACTGGTTAATTAACTATTGATTCTAGGTTCAGGTCACTACAACCTTCCCTTCTTAAAGAAATTTTGCCCTAACAATTTGGCAATGTTAAGTTTCTAAAATTCTCAAACTCTAAAGTCTGTTATCCTCTTTAAGTCATGCTATTGCTCAAGTGGTTAACATACAACAAAACATGTAGCACAATCAGTTCCTGTCCTGTAAATTTATGCAAGTAAAATTAAAACCAGAAAAAGTGTGTGCATTAATACCTTCAATTACTGCATTACTTGCCCCTCCATCATAGTCCTTGGTCTCCCCAATAAGGACATTGACCCCTCCCGGTTGGGTTGGTCGATATGCTGCTACCTGTTGTTCCTCTTGCCTCCTAGGCTGTCTACAAAACCTCTGAATGTGTCCAATTTTCCCACAGTTGTAAAACTTGGGTGGTGGGCATGTCTAAGATGGTGCCACTGCACTACCCGTAGTGTCAACTGGATCCTACTTTTCTACTGTTCTCTGTTTCTTATTTGTGCTCTGTTCTCCATCTCTCTCCTTAGACCTATGAGTCTTCTCCCTATCTCGGTTACTCCTCTTCTTGTCTTGTTCTTGTCGTACCTCACGTTATCCCTTTCCACCATTCTCGCACATTCTAGCACATCCGAGTACTTCATAAACCTCTAGGGTACCACCCTCTTCGTAATCGACGGTCTCAGGCCTTCCTTAAACTTGGCAACCTTATCAGCATAAATCCGCAATCATATGAGGGGCAAACCTCGACATCGTTGCAAACGGGGCCTCATACTGCGCAACAGTGAGTAGACCTTGCTTAACTTCATAAATTCTGATGCCATCTTCCTCTTATAACTACTAGAAAAGTAAGTCTCTAGAAAGTGACTCTTAACGGCTTCCCTAGTCATCACTGTCTCCATGTTCCTTTCCACCATGTCCCACCAATGGAGTGTCTCACCCATTACTATAAAGGTAGCCAAAGACACTCTCTGGTCATTAGGACATCCCATGGTCCTAAAATTCTTTCTGTGTCTAACGCCAATTCTGAGCCTGGAGTGGCTCACCCAAACCCTCAAACACTGGTGGAGTAAGTTTCTTGAACTTCTCCAACCACACAACAAGGGTTCCTATCGCTCTACTTTGTTCGGCCCTATCCTGCCTCTCCATCTGATCTCGTTGGAAAGCTGCCATGTCTCCAAGGATCTGATAAACGGTAGTTAACTGAGGATCGGCATCAACCCTAGCCTCGGAAGATGATCCCTCACCCGCTGCTCTCCTCCTACCAGCCATCTACAAACTCAAACAAAAGTTCAGTCTTATATCCTATAGATCACATGCTTAAACAATCATACAAATAAACACACAATGATGTTATGCACACAACACAAAATTCAATCATGTGAGTCCTAGTTTTCACCTATATGTTCTCTACACCCTAGGAAACTTAACCTAGAGCTCTGCTACCAAACTGTCACGCCACGGATCCCAATACCCGAATCCCTAGGTGGGTGGCACAGATCACGAGGTGAGACCTTCGGGTTCCCAACCATGGAACGCGGAACACAACAAACCATCCACTAATAAAAATCTAATAATGCTTTCACTAATCAAATCAGAGTGCGGAAGACAAAGTTTGTAAATCAAAACTTGACTTTAGAAGAGCCTCCAATCCATAATAACTATTCAATTACCCTATTACATCAAATATAAACTATTAATTTAAAACTGTAAATAATCCAAACAGCATCAAGTCCATGCTAATCATCTTGACTTGCAACATAAATAAGTTGCATGAGCTTGGAATGCCCAGTAAGAAACGATTCCTACAACCATCCCCGTGGAACAACGTTACTCCATACATCATACAACATTATAGATTCAAGCAATCATATTGCAGTAATCATGTCATGCAATTCATATCATATCAATCAAGTTTGTAACGCATAAGAATTCCACAAATCCAGTCACATATGCACAAGAAGCACTCCACTATCCGGTGATCAGCTGGTCCACAATCTCCACCAACACCCCAGTCCTTGACCTTACGGTCAACATGTCTCCACAATCAATCATCCCACGCGTACAACGTGGTTTTGTAGGATTCTCAATCTATCATACTCAATTCCCGAAGCTATTTCGTACATTTAGGGATTAACACCCAGGGAGGCCTTCTACGAGGATGTTTACCCACGTACATTTAGGGATTTAACCTAGGGAGGTCTTTTACCAAAGACGATTACCCACAACTACAACATTCATATTTCCAATTCGTTGCTGCCCGGTTTATCGGACTCAACCATCAAACAACTTGTAAGATTGCCGGCTGATAAGGTTCTTCGGAAGCTACCCGTGTGCCCATTCACATGGATAATCCTTGGAACAACATAACAAGTATAATTTCCAACAATCAGTTGGATCTTCAGTGATAACATCCTTCGGAAGCTATCCGCGCGCCCATACACATGAATAATCCTTAGGAAGTCATCACCGGATTCCTTTCTATGGCATACATGCACAATCAACTATGATCATCTCATGCACACATATTATTTATCGTCCACATTCATTCCACAAGTCAATTGGTCTGTTACTCAAGTCAAATAATTCTGGAAATCAGGTCTTTGAATTTATTGGGTCTTCGGCAGGGACATCGGTGGACCGAAGCCTTCCGAACACCTAAAATACACTAAAAACAAGTCTCTGTCGGTAGAGGTGTCGGTGAACCAAAGGGTCTTTGTGAATCTCAAGGTTATCGGCATAGGCATCGGTGGACCGAAGTCTACCGAATAGCAAAATTGGCCTATAAATGTGACTCTGTCGACTGAGGTGTCGGTGGACTGAAGCCTATAGAGCTGCGTGATTTCTGGGTTTTTTTATGGGTTTTTCTTTTGGTCTCCAATCCAAATCTATGCTATCGAATACATTCTAAACATCATAAATCAATGCCTACAACTCCAAAAACATGCATAGACACCTAATACCTCGTTAAACATACTTTTGATCAACGAGTTAAATACTCATTATATATGGAAAATCATCTAGCATTCTACCAAGTTCATAACACCAATTCAAATGCACATGTAAGGATAGAAAATCGAGCTTAATAACATTCATACGCCATATCAACAATAAACATGTGATCACGCATTAAAGACTTTAGGAATTCCAAAAGGATTATACAGAAAATGCAACTTACCGACTATGCTCGTTTGATTACGATCCTAGTATGTTCTTCCTCTCTTTTTGCTTCTTCCTCATCCAGTCGACCCAGCCAAAACCTCTCTTTCTTTTCTCTTCTCTTTTCTCTCAACCAAAACCCTAATCTCTCTTTCCTTCTTGCTATGAATGATCTCTCCCAACCCATCTCTTTATAACAGCAACCCAAACCTTCTCCTTCTAAATCCAACGCACCTTCTCCCGTTCTAATAGAAACTTCCTATTTTCCCTCCAATACCAATCTCTACTAATTACTAATTCCTTCTTAATTATCTTCCTAACTTAATTAGAATCCTTCTAGAAGAATATATATTAATTAATCTAAGACTAATTCCTATTTCCTTACTTTCACATGAACTACCAATTTCAGCTCATATTAGTTTTGTTAATTACACCTTGCATAATTTCTATTAATCACCAATAAACCTCACTTAATTACAATTCAGCCCCAGAGCTATGATTTTGGTCACACTACATCACCTAACTGGTTAATTAACTATTGATTCTGAGTTGGGGTCACTACAACCTTCCCTCCTTAAAGAAATTTCTCCCTCGAAATTTAGCAATGTTATCTATAATTCTCAAACACTAAAGACTGTTATGCTCTTTAAATCATGCTGTTGTTTAAGTGGTTAACATAAATCAAAACATGCAACACAATCAGTTCATGTCCTGTAAATTTATGCAAGTAAAATTAAATGCAGAAAAAAGTGTGTGCATTAATACCTTCAATTATTGTATTAGCTACCCCTCCATCATACTCCTTGGTCTCCCCAATAAGGACATTGACCCTTCCCGGTTGGGATGGTTGAGCTGTTGCTACCGGTTGTTCCTCTTGCCTCCTAGGCTGTCTACAAAACCTCTGAATGTGTCCCATTTTCCCACAGTTGTAACACTTGGGTGGTTGGCATGGCTGAGATGGTGCCACTGCACTACCCGTAGTGTTAACTGGATTCGGCTTCTCTACTGTTCTCTGTTTCTTATATGTCCTTTGTTCTCCAACTCTCTCCCTAGACCTATGAGTCTTCTCCCTATCTCGGTTACTCCTCTTATTGTCTTGTTCTTGTAGGTACCTCACGCTATCCCTTTCCACCATCCTCGCACATTCTAACACATTTGAGTACTTCTTAAACCTTTGGGTACCACCCTCTTCCTAATCGAGAGTCTCAGGCCTTCCTCAAACTTGGCAGCCTTATCAGCCTCATCCGCAATCATATGAGGGAAAAACCTCGACATCATTGCGAACTGAGCCTAATACTGCGCAACAGTGAGTGAACCTTGCTTTAACTTCATAAATTTTGATGCCATCTGCCTCTTATAACTACTAGGAAAGTAAGTCTCTAGAAACTGGCTCTTAAAGTCTTCCCAAGTCATCACTGTCTCCATGTTCCTTTCCACCATGTCACACCAATGGAGTGCCTCACCCTTTAGTAGAAAGGTAGCCAAAGACACACTCTGGTTATCAGGACATCCCATAGTCCTAAAAATTGTTTCTATGTCTAACAGCCAATTCTGAGCCTGGAGTGGCTCACTCAAACCCTCAAACACTGGTGAAGTTTCTTGACCTTCACCAACCACACAACAAGGGTTCCTATCTCTCTACTCTGTTCGGCCCTATCCTGCCTCTCCATCTGATCTCGTTGGAAAGCTGCCATGTCTCCAAGGATCTGACAAACGCTAGCTAACTGAGGGTCGGTATCAACCCTAGCCTCGGAAGATGATCCCTCACCCGCTGCTATCCTCCTACCAGCCATCTACAAACTCAAAACAAAAGTTCAATCTTCTATCCTACAGTTCACATGCTTAAACAATCATACAAATAAACACACAATCATGTTATGAACACAACACACAATTCAATCAAGTGAGTCCTAGTTTTCACCTCTATGTTCTCTACACCCTAGGAAACTTAACCTAGAGCTCTGATACCACTCTGTCACTCCCCTGATCGCGATACTCGAATCCCTAGGTAGGTGGCACGGATCACGAGGTGAGGCTTTCAGGTTCCCAACCATGGAACGCAGAACACAACAAACCAACCAATAATAAAAATCTAATAATGCTTTCATTAATCAAATCAGAGTGCATAAGACAAAGTATGTGAATCAAAACTTGGCTTCAGATGAGCCTACAATCTATAGTAACTACTTAATTACCCTATTACATCAAATCTAAACTATTTATTTAAAACCATAAATAATCCAAATAGCATCAAGTCCATGGTAATCATCTTGGCCTGCAACATAAATAAATTGGGTGAGCTTGGAATGCCCACTAAGAAACAATTCCGACAACCATCTCCGTGGAACAACGTTAGTCCATACATTATACAACCTTATAGATTCAAGGCAATCATATAGCAATAATTATGTCATGCAATCCATATCATATCAATCAAGTTTGTAATCCATAAGAATTCCACAAATCAAGTCACATATGCACAAGAAGCACTCCATTATCCGGTGATCAGCCGGTCCACAATCTCCACCAACACCCCGTTCCACGACCTTACGGTCAACATTTCTCCACAATCAAGCATCCCACATGTACAGCGTCGTTTTGTAGGATTTGCAACCTATCGGGCTCAATTCCCGAACCTATTTTGTACATTTAGGGATTAACACTCAAGGAGGCCTTCTACGAGGACGTTTACCCACGTACATTTAGGGGTTTATCCCAAGGAGGTCTTCTACCAAAGACGATTACCCACAACAACAACTTCCATATTTCCAATCCGTTGCTGCCTAGTTTACCGGACTCAACCATCAAACAACTAGTAGGATTACTGGTGATAAGGTTCTTCGGAAGCTACCTGTTCACCCATACACACGGATAATCCTTGGAACAACATCACAAGTATCCTTTCCAACAATCAGTCGGATCTCCAGTGATAACATCCTTCGGAAGCTATCCATGCGCCCATACACACGAATAATCCTTAGGAAGCTATCACGGGATTCCTTTCCATGGCATACATGCACAATCAACTACACATATTATTTATTGTCCACATTCATTCCACAAGTCAATTGGTCAGTTACTCAAGTCAAACAATTCTGGAAATCAGGTCTGTGAATTTATTGGGTCTTCGGCAGGGGAATCAGTGGGTCGAAGCCTGCCGAACACCAAAAATACATTAAAAACAAGTCTCTATCAGTAGAGGTGTTGGTGGACCGAAGGGTCTCTGTGAATCTCAGCGTCATCGGTAGAGGCGTCGGTGGACCGAAGCCTGTCGAATAGCAAAATTGGCCTATAAATGTGTCTCTATCGGCAGAGGCGTCAGTGGACCGAAGCCTGCTGACTTGCGCGATTTTTGGGTTTTTCTTTTGGTCTTCGAATCCAAATCTATGCTATCAAATACATTATAAACATCATAAATCAATGCCTACAACTCCAAAAGCATGCATAGACACCAATTACCTTGTTAAACCTACTTTTAATCAACGATTGAAGTACATATCTTGATCAAAATCTGGAAAATCATCTAGCGTTCTACCAAGTTCATAACACCAATTCAGATACACATATAAGGATAGAAAATCGATCTGAATGACATTTATACACCATAATATCAACACTAAACATGTGATCAAGCATTAAAGACTTTCGGAATTCCAATAGGATTATACAGAAAATGCAACTTACCGATTATGCTCGTTTGATTATGATTTTAGTATGTTCTTCCTCTTCAAGTCGACCCAGCCACAACCTCTCTCTTTCTTTTCTCTTCTCTTTTCTCTCAACCAAAACCCTAATCTCTCTTTCCTTCTTACTATAGATGATCTCTCCCAACACATCTCTTTATAACGGCAACCCAAACCTTCTCCTTCTAAATCCAACGCACCTTCTCCCTTTCTAATAGAAACTTCTTATTTTCCCTCCAATACCAATCTCTACTAATTACTAATTCCTTCTTAATTATCTTCCTAACTTAATTATAATCCATCTAGAAGAATATATATTAATTAATCTAAGTCTAATTCCTATTTCCTCACTTTCACGTGAAATACCAATTTCAGCTCATATTGGTTTTGTTAATTACACCTTGCTCCCTTATAATTTCTATTAATCACCAATAAACCCCACTTAATTACAATTCAGCCCCAATGCTATTATGTTTTTCACACTACATCACCTAACTGGTTAATTAACTATTGATTCTGGGTTAGGGTCATTACATTTGGACACTTTGGTTGATAATTCGAAGAGGTCTTTGAATTCCATCCCATCAAACTTCTTTCAAAGTTCGATATCTAAGCCATTCTAGGCCAATTTCACAAACTCTGGTTCAAGGAGAACTATTCTACACCTATTTCTTACTTTTTAAACCTTCCTATGTACCTATCAATTGTTTCATCCCATAGTTGTGTTAATCTGGCCAGATCGACCATTAATACTTCAGGCTCAGTTTGGTAAAACTGGGAGTGAATTTTTTCTTCCATTTCTGTCTAATGTTGGACCGAGTTGGGTGGCATGGTTATATCCCAAGTAAACGCTTGGCCGTTCAAGGAATTCTCGAACCGCCTTAGTTTGTGATAATCACTTGGTGATAGTTCTCCACATTGTACCATGAATTGGCTCAGATGTTCGATGGTCGATTGACTATCTTCTCCTAAGAACAGTGAAAAGTCGGGGATTCTGTAACCCCTAGGAAACTCATATCTGATATCTACCCAATCAAGGTAGGGTTTATGGTATGACGGTCTGGATAACCGTCTTGCAGGCATGTTAGCCACTGCCTCTTAGATCCAGTGATAAACCTGGTCCCTTTCTACTCCCCTAGCTGGCCCGGGTGCCTGAATCTGAATGTTCGGCATCCCTTGGTTAGTTCGTACCTGACCGATATGGTTGAGTGGCTCATTTCGGTCGTTAACCGGCCTAACCGGCCTTGGTGGAATGGGTCTAGTTTTGGGTGTCATTTAGCTTCACCAATAGTGTCCCACTGGGAGTGCCAATAGATGTTGGCGGATTAAGATCCGCCGATTCCAGGTCCTCCCGGTCGATTGAGGGGGTCTTTTTCGATCGGGAAGCCGAAGAGGGTGCGGGCGTGCTAAAACTTTTCCAAGTTCACCTGAAAGACAGGTAGTGTGAGTCAAACTACGTAAGTTAGTTTTTGATGTGAATCGGTCGATGTATGACCCATTTTGAGTCAGGCGATTGTATCGATTCCCAATCTTGAAGGTTCAGTTGCTGAACCAGAGATACTGATTTTACGCGTCAACAACACTTTTATATAAAAACAACTAGAACAACATGTCAATATAAAACTTAGAAAGGAAAACCTCCTAACTTGAAAAGCAACAAGTAACATGAACAAAGAAAATACAAAACCTCCGGTGATTCCTTAGGCTCCGATTATGGGACGTGACTAATCTACTTCACGGGTGCACAGATCAGCATGTAAGGGATTGTCAAGAGGGTCTCTGTAAATCTTCCAACTGAGATTCCTTCATTACCGACTAGAGGGATCTTCTGAGAGAAACTTAGTTCGAAGCAATAAGTAGGTGTAACGAGATCCTTGCAGAAGCTAAGGGTTAACTGATGATCGCTGGGGATCAGAACCTAAACTAAACTAATGATCGCTGGGGATCAGAGACTAGATTAAACTAATGGTAGCTGGTGAGTTGATTTGTTGTGGAGACTTTTTCCGTCTCGGTCGATTCCATCTTATAACCACCATTGCAACCGTCTGATCGTTTGCAAATAATGTGTGATTATTTTATCCTTTTGCTAACACCTGGCCCACTAGCCAATTTTCTGTTTCCTTTTTTAAGGCTCACGTTCTGTGCTGGTAAGCATCTGGGCCTATGTTGATCTTCTGGGTCAGCGTTGGATCTGGACCCGTATCTTGTAATGATGATGATCTGGGCTCGAGAACATTGGCGTTCTTAGTGGTCCGGTTTGATTGTGGTGGTTTGGAGCCAGCCTAAACAATTTCGAGACACGTTTGATTTGGTTTTAGTTCTGAAATTATAAATCGATTTGGTTTTTAGTTGAAGTCTCGGTTAAATTGAATCTCATGGAAACCTGAACTTATTGCATATACCTCTAAACTGAACCAACCAAACCGATTTAAGTAAATTATAGTTAGTATATATATATATATACTAGCGGATGGCACGTGTAGTACTGCACTTATGACCTTTTGAAGTTTATGAAAATTTTCTCTTTTAATGATGTTAAAGAGATAAATAATTTTTTTAGTATAACTCAATATCTATAAGGAGCCTAGCCGAGCTTTGTTCAGCTTGGCTCAGGCTCATAAACTTTGAACAAGGCTTAGGCTTGGCTCAAGCTAGGAAAAAAATTTCGGGTTCAGGCTTGCTAATTTTTTAAGGCTCAAGCTCGGCTCGTAAAAGCTCAGCTCTGGAAAAGCTTGGCTCGGCGCATAAAAGCTCTGCTTGTGAAAGACTGAACAAAAAAAAAAATACCATTGAAAGGAGAAGCAACTAATTTGGCTGAGTTTCTGTGCAAAAAAAAATCATATTAATAAAAATGGAAAACAAATTAAATACATAATTAATGAAGAAAGAGAGCGAGAGATCGAGAGGGAAAGACCCTATAAGTATGTAATAAACCATGTTCTCTGCAACGAGAAGACGCCTAAAAATTTAAAAAGATCGAGATGGCTATCGATGCCACCATTCTTTTTGAGATAAATACAGAGAGAGAGAGAGAGAGAGAGAGAGAGAGAGAGAGAGAGAGAGAGAGAGAGAGGAAGGGACGGAGGGATTCTGGATTTTTTGAGATGACGACAAATGTGGAATAGGTGATTTTTGTTATTCAAGCCCCTATTTTTACCTATATGATTGAAAATGCTTTAACTTCAGCTCTGCAAAACCATAAAACAGTTTTTATTTGGAGAAAGGATTCAAGGGATTTAAATGGTAAATATTAGTTATTTATGAGGGTGTGTTTGGAAATTACAATCTGTTTATCTCAAGAAATGTGTTCTTCCAATTGGAGAGACGAAGACATTGGTAAAAGAGAAAGAATCATTTAATCTTATTAAAAGTCGTGAGAGAAATATATATATATATAGAGAGAGAGAGAGAGAGTTATTTCACGAAAAATGAGAGAGAGAAAGTTATTTAACATTAATTGTTTGGCTCCACATAAATATGATATGATATAATACTTATAATACATAAATTTATATCTCATATACAACTGAGTCGAGCCTACCCAAGCTCGGCTCAAGCTCGTTAAAATAATGAGTCTCTTTTTGAGTTCAGGCTCGACTCGCGAGCCTAAATATTGAGCTCAAGAGCCGAGCCCAAGCCCAAGCCAAGCTAGCTCGGCTCGTTGACAGCCCTAATAAGGAGTATATTACAAGGAATATTTATAAAAAGTATTATTAAGATAACACGTCAAATTAAATTAATGTCATTTAATATATTCAAAGAAAATAATAAACTGTATTTATTTAAAACAGAAAATTTTCCATTAACATAGCCAAAATTTTCATGTCTGTGAAAATGAAATCCGTGTACTTTAAAATGAATTGATTTATAATCCGATTAGCATTAGATTGCAAAAGTAGCTCAAATGATTTCTTCTTACGAAAAAAAAAGATAAAAAATAATTTTATTTATTTTGTTTGTCGAACTATTAATGTTTTATGCTCAATATGTTCACTTTTGTCGAGTATTTCCATTTGCGACAAGGTTTAAAATACTGGAACCGAAGGTCGGACCGATCTTGTTCGGTTCAAGTCTGGACTAGTACCGGCTGGTCTGGATCCGGTACAGAAAGCAAAAAAAAAAATAAATTAAAAATTAAAAAAATTAAAAATTAAAAATTAAAAAAAATTTCAGACTAGCGCCGGACCGGAGGGACCGGTCGCCGGACCGGCGGTACCGAACACCGAACCAGAGGACTGACAGAACCGGTCATTGGACCGCCGAAACTGGTCACCGGACCAGCGGAACCGATCACCGGACCGCCGGTCCATAACCCAGCGATACATTCCTTTGTATTGCGGGTTAGAACCAGACGGCTATGATCGGGTATCGTCCGATCCGTGAAACCATGATTCGCGATGCACATATTGCAAACAGAAGATATCTCCCCCACGTTGAGCCGTTATAACTAAAATCAGATCCCAAAATTTTCATTAATAATGAAAAGTCCATATTCTTTAAATTTCTGCATATCAAACAATACACAAATTGCCCGTGGTTATTATATCAGAACTGTATTACATCCAAATTCGTGTCTCCTTTCCATACAAATCATAAAAAATGGGTGCCTTACACGGTGCTTGTAATTCCACCCATGGTGTGTCCTGCTTTAGTCAATCTCCATTAAAATAAAAGTGCTTTAACTCAACAGGAAGCGGTTAATAACAAAAACAAAACTCTACCCAAATCTACTTACCAATTACGATTTATATTTAGATTTATATTTAGTAAACAAAACCTTCTTTCAATTGCTTTATATAATTACCTGTTGAAAATATCCAATGAAGAGAGAGAGATAACCTTTAGAGCCGAAGAACATTCGAATAGATAAACCCTAAGGAACAGAGCAGTAATGGAGAGTTTTAGAAGAACAAGCAAATAGATAAACTGTGATGAACAGACCAGCAATGAGAGTTTTGGAAGCAATTTTGAACGCGTTAAAACTGTTTACAAAACAATGTATATACATGCATCATCTTTGGATCTAAACCTTTAGGAAGACCTAATTATTCAACCCATGCTTCCGCTGAGCTACTCTCACGATAAAGTTTTCATTAATCACCTGCAAAACACTGTATGCACATACACTACGATACATATATATACAGGAAAACTAATGAGGTTTTCATCCCAATAAGAAATAATCATGGAGCGTAAAACGATAGAAGAAAACATGCTATTAGAATTCAATATTTCAAGAAATAAACCAAATGCAGGTAAACCTAAGTAACATGCATCATTTAATAATGAGTGCCAAGCATGCACCTCTAACTGTAATATACATCATAAATATCCAGAGCATGCTTATAGATGCTCGGGCTACATATATATTGGCATGGACATCATGGTGCCACTCATCAGGGGAGGAGCCAGGATTTTGAAGCAGTGGGGGCAAACAATAGTTCATTGTTGATAACATTTTCTAATTCCGTAAATTAAAGAAACCAATTCAAATGCAACCTTCTATATTATTTTTTTTAGTTTACAATAAGATAATCAAAGGAAACTTCAAAAAATTTAACAAACACAAAAATTTAAATAAATTAATCTATTAAAAATTATCTTCATCTTAAAAATGAATTCTTTTACAATTATCCCCGACTGGTTTTCTTAGTTTGAAAACGTTGCCTAATCACCTCATTGTCAATGCTATTAAATAAGTCTTTCTCAATATATGTAAACAAGCTATCATTCATCCATTAATTTCCCATTCTGTTACGCAATCGATTCTTCACAATCCTCATAGCAGAAAATGCCCTCTCCACAGTGGCAGTCGCAAGTAAACTAATGGATATAAGATGTCTTTTTTGGTCTCAACCATTTTTTAGCAAGACCTCCAATCCCTTTCACTTCTGAAAACTCATTGTTAGAGCGCACATCAATGATATAAGTCTCAAGCGATTGTCAAGTGCCACAAGCTCTACTGTAGAAATTTCGATTGGATAAAACTTAGCAGGCGGATTAATTTCTTCTTATCAAAAGCAACGAATGAATCACTTGGGTTTAGACATGCCACACAAAGAAGCAACTCGGTGTTTGTCGCAGTGAACTGATTATTCAGCTCTTGAAGTTGCATATCTATCACAACATAGAACAATTCGACAAGGTAATGATGTAAATTTGTGATTTCTTGAGCTCTACGTCGTGGTCGCCCACGAGCTACAAATATAGCATCCATGTTCAGAATGAGGATATTGTGTTTGCCACAAAATGAAAAAACTTCAGCTAGTAGAGAATCCCATCCATTCTCCCTCATTGTTTGCAGTCGTTGCTTAGATATTTTGACCGAGGTCATAGCATTTACAATATCTTGAACTTTCCTTTGTAATTCCTGTGACAGTTCATTTTTGATTCCCAATATACTTCTCATCAATTATAAATTAAATGCAAATTCAAAAGACTGCATCGAGTCCAATAGAACACATGCTTCGGCTCTCTGTTCCGAGCTGGAACCCCCATCTACGATTATCTCAAGTACATCAATTATAGATGAAAACATTGCAATCAAACTGATTAGAGTACCATAGTGGGAGCTCCAACGGGTATCACCAGATCATTTGAGACTAGTCTCTTGATTTAAGCCTTGTCCACTAAAAGATTCGCCATTACTGAGCGCTTCAATAACCTTAGTTGCTTGTTCCTCCCGAAGAATATCACGACGTTTACATGAAACTCCAACAACATTCACCACATTAGAAACCAAGTTAAAGAGCAAGGCAATTTGGATATGATTTTTTGCAACAGCTACAAGAGCCAATTGAAGTTGATGAGCAAAGCAATGAACATAGAAAGCTAATTCATTTTCCTTCATAATAAGTGTTTTGAGCCCATTAAACTTACCTTGCATATCACTGGCTCCATTATAACCTTGTCCACGTAATCTTGACATGCTCAATCTATGTTTAGAAAATAATGCTTCAATTGCTACCTTTAAGGATAGAGCAATGGTATCAGTAACATGTGAAATACCTAAAAAATGCTCAACAACATGTCATCGCTTGTCTAAATAGTACAAAGCAATACCCATTTTCTCCTTAATTGATATATCACGAGACTCGTCAATTAGAACAAAAAATAGTGCATCACCAAGATCTTTGATAATAGCATTACTGGTTTCAATTGCGACGGCACTTACAATGTCTGTTTGTATATCTGGTGCAATCAATTTGAGATTTTCAGGAGCATTTTGCAACACAAACATCCTTGATATGCTCATTATGATCAGCAAGAAATCGCAAAAGCTCAAGAACATTTCCTAAGTTATTCGAGTCTTTATATTCATCATGTCCACGAAGAGCTAATCCTTGATGGAGAAGGAACTGAATGCAATCAATTGATGCATTCAAACGAGTTTGATATTCATTTTGGGCATGATCTGATTGCTTAGAGAAAACCGTTTGAATGTGTTGCTTTTGGTTCATTAAATCCTCACATTGTTTCCAAGGTTGATTATGAGCAATGTTTGGACCTCCAACATGAACTTCAAAATTTTTTTTTCCAATTTGTAAACCCACACCAACTACAATAGAATCACCATTTGCTTGCTCCCCATTATCTAGCCTAAAAAGATAGCAACATAGGAAAAATGCAGCATTTTTTACTAAGCTGTACTCTAACCAACTAGCATATTCACTAAACCAAGTAGGGTTGAATCGTCATGACACTTTTCCAATTGACCCTTTTGCAACTATGCTCGTCAGATTTGGTCCCGATCATTGGGATGGTAATCCAAAATGCGAGTTCGTATCCTAGGATCTACAAGAAGAACTACCAAGTTGATTTCTACACGACTTTCTTTTAAGCAATGATGCATTTTATCAAAATTATCATTTTGATGAGAAAAAGGCAATAACTCAGAGGTTGACTTTCTTTTGAGAAACTTATCCATCAGTGAAATTGATAAAGTCATAAAGTTTCAATACAAATATTCAAATAACTATTGGATACACAAGAAATATGTCACACAATGTATCATGTTTTTATAATTCATAAATTTATTTTTTACTAACTTGCATATTGATTTAGAGAAAATATATGATGAAAATTAAAGACAAACAAGTATAAGTGCATAACCAGAGATCAATTATATACTAAAAATAACATAAAATATAGCTAGAGAAGAGAACAATAATATATTAACAGAGCATATATAACATAAACTAGAACAAAGATTTATGATTTTGCATTGAGAAAAAAGATAATCGTATAATCATATTGATTCAAAGAAGAAGAAGAAATAAGAAAGATTATATATATAGACTGAAAGAAAAAGAGAGAAAAACGGTCTTCTTAAAGTGATTGCAAAAAACTAAGAAATTGAAGAACCATTCTTTGAAAGGAGAAGAAGATTAGAATAAAAACAAATATACATTCTAAAGATGGAAGTGTGAAAAGATATTCTTGTCTTCTATCAAAACCCCTTTCTGGCTTTCTTCTTTCTTCTCCTTTTCTTCTATTTTGATTTTTTTATTTTCTTTTTAGAGCTAAATGAGTAGAAGAACAGAAGTTCTACCTTTTCTTTTATTCTCATTTGTTGGTTTTCTTTCGGGACTAAGTGAGTAGAAGAGGAGAAATTGTACAACTAGATCTTTATTCTTTACATCTTTTTTGTTTTATTTAATTGGGTCAAAGATAGAAAATACTTTAAAGTATTATTTATTTTGGGTCAAATGATTATACCCATGTTTCTATTTAAGTTCTTTCTAATTTAGTGAAACTGTGAAAGAATACCCTTGTTTCTATTTTATTTCTTTCTATTTTAGTGAATGAATAGATGAGTCACGTGGGTAAAAGAGAAAAACGGGGGGAAAACAAAAAAATAATAAAAGATTATATGATAAGAAAACAATAATGGGGCCAAATTTGAAAATTTAGTGTGGGCAATACACGAATTACACAAGAACTACAGGGAAAAAAAATCAGTGGGGGCAATTGGCCCCACTCCTCTCCTCTTGGCTCCGCCCCTACTTCTCATGATACATTTTGCAAATATATAAATATATAAGTACCATGCTTTTGACACACTTATAATCATCATAATATCACACTTATTCAATCATACAAATGTATTCAACAACCTCTATAATCATTAATCTTAAAAACCTGCAAAACACTACCTTCATGTCTCCCTCAGCTAACCAAGCTCAAGCTTGGTTAGTCGAGCATTCAAAATAGCCATTTGATAAATTCTGAAAAAATTTGCCGAAGTTTTCTTCGGTTAGTCGAAGAGCTCCTTCGGTTAGCCGAAGGCTAACAAGCTAAAAAAAATAGTAATTGCAGAAGGTTCTTCAATTAGCCGAAGCTCCTCTTAGGCTAGCCGAAGATACCTTAAAGTTAAATTTTAAATCTGTTTCTAAATCTATTCTACTCATTTGTAATTATAACTATAGGAATTTCCCCATAACATAATTTTTTATCCTTCTAAAACCTCTAGTTATCAGAATAATATTCAGCCTAAAATACATATATCAAAATATAGAATTGATAAACAAACTTCATAGCTTACATTCATAATCTGAAATCAAGAATTTAACTTCCTACTAAACCATGCTTTAAATCAGGTTTACAAAACAACAAAACCCCCTATAACTAAATTCACACAATTATTACTTACCTTATACAAATTTAGTAGAATTACAACCTCCCCTCGACTTCCCCTTTGAATTCTCATTGGTTCTACACCTTACTTTTCTTCTTGTTCTTGTTCTTCTTCTTGCTGTTATGCAATTTATCTTCTTCTTATTCTTCGTTCTTCTTCTTCTTCTTCTTCTTAATCTAACTAAGTATTTTTATACCTATTCACTTGATAATTTAATTAGTCTTATTAATTTTTACTAATTAGATAGTTAGGTATAATTTTACTTAATTTACTTAACGTAGATTACATTAATTAATTAGAGTTACACTCCAATTAAACTTCATTAACACATGTCCCCATTCTACACCTTCAACGCCACATGTCATCGTTTAGGTCTCCATACTTTTTGACTAGCAATCCTATAAATACTGAGTTTAACTATTAAATTTATTTTATAACTTATTTACAAGTTTTCCATTTGTCTAATTACGTCCATATCCCATTGATTTGATGTATCTCACCTCAACGTTTCCATTCATGTAACCCAATAATTAATTAATTAGATTATAAGATAGCCTACATAACACTAACAAACTTTAACTAGGATCAAGATCACTAGTTAGTTAAATAAGGTTAGGCCTATAATTAATAAATAAAACAATAGTTGCAGCTAATTATTCATAAATATACATAATTAAATATTAATTAGCTATTACTCGAGATTCAAGATATTACAATTATATCTAATATTGACTTATTATAATTAGCATCTATCATTCTTACCTATCATTACTAATACTAGTATTTTAAATAATTATCCAAGTGTCTCATGTAATTAATCCCTTAAATGGTTTACCCGATCCAACTAATCCTTTAATTATTAATTGAGGAATGCTTACTAATAAATATGTTCACTTGAAAAAGGGAACTTCAAGGATCTTTTTGTATAGTGATTCGATATTTATGTTCTACATCGTTTACTTAGAATCATTTCATGTGTATCCTTTCACTGAACAAACTTAATTATTAGTTAGCTATATCCTTACATTCAGAAACTATATAGGTACTCATATAGATGGACATTTATATACACACTTATATACTTACTAGTATAAGTTATACCATAGTAATCATCTATTTATTATCTAATTAACTATGCTTAGTGATAATCCAGGTTGATGTCACTACACCTGAGAAGTAATGAAGAAGGTAAGACTTCATTATCCGAAGAGATGTATCTATTTTAGCAGCTCGCTTGAATATGGTAACAAATGAATTGCTAAGTAAGCACGTGTCCTTCGGCATACATTATAGGAATAAGCATTGCCGTCGCTTTATTTGTGCCAACAACGCTTCAAATTCCACACAAATAACTAGGGTGACCACATGGTAATAAAAGTGCCCCACTATAGTTCGAAGTTTTCTATATATGTGAAAAACTAAGTATGGCATGCATTTTACCATCCTTAGTTTAGAGTTGTTTTTTTCGTTTCATAAGTGTTTTGTCATAAATTTCAAGTTGTCAAAAGTACCTCTGAATGACCCTAAAACCCAAAAGTGAGAAAACCCCCCATATAGGGATATATTGGGCCCCATGTGGGCCTTTTGGCTAACGTGTCCGAACACTTTTGTCCGGGAGGAGGGGCAATTGTGCTTGGGGGCCACCCCTTCTTTCTGCTAGGAGCATATCGGGCCCTTTTTTCAAGTAGTTCGGGTTCAGTGAGCTCCCTTCTAGCGTAATTTAAGGTTCTCATCATGTTACACTTGTTGGATGAGAGTTTTGAGCCCTGAAACTTAACGAATTGGGATGTATTTTATTTTGGCACATATGCTAAGAAAGCAGTAATCGTGTCAGGAAGTTGTTAAGACTTTCAGCAAAAGTATTTGACATGGCATAACTTAGTCATGTAAGGATAATACACTGACATAACATGCCTAGAAAAATATTTTATAATTAATTATTGATTAAATAATTTATCAACTAATATTACTTTTGTTGGAGTCCACTTAAGGGAGGAGGGGATTTACACATGAAAATAGCTCTTTTCCCTATTAAAGAGGGAGGTTACAAGAAGGGAGCAAGGAGCTAGTGAGCAGTGTCACCATGCTAGAGGATGCCCATGCCTATATAAAGCCTAGCATGGCTTAGGTAGGAGGGAATTTTGGTGGATTGTCCTTGTGACCATGGATTGCAATGGGGCATGTTCGGGGTTGGTCTTGACAAACCATAACCTGCTCCTAAAGGATTCTCCTTAATACCAAACCAGCTCCAAACCCTATCGAGTCAGTATTGAGGCAGGGCAAGTTTGACGATTGTAGTGACCCATACACTTCTGTACACATGGCACACACTCGTATGGTACACGTGGCACTTATATGTGATTATTTTATGATTGATGTTTAATATGTATGGATTGTTGTATGCTTTGTTGAGTTCTATGATGATCTGCCATTTTGAAATTTTTTTTCCATGGTTTGATCATGTTTTATTTGCATGTTTGTGTGTTGATACATGTGTGCTTGTATGGGAAAGCATGCACTATATCATGTTTGGTACATTAAGTGATTAAAATTTAACCGATAGTTTTGTGTGGTTTATGGGGTTGGATCATGGTTGGATCGATGATTGAACCGGAGAACCAAGGCCCTTCTTTGTAAATAAGAGTGTTAGTATTGTGGTTTGATTAGGATTATAATTAGGTTCATATTAAGGGTATTTAGTTATAAGAATAATAGAGATTTGAAGAACATTAGGGTTTCCGCATAATTTCTTGGTTTTCTTCTATTATTGTTCGCGGTTCATCAATTTTTGTGCGCGGAGATCGATTTGGAGGGCGATTTATCTTCAAATTTTCGTAGGACTTACTGTCCTTAATCCGAGGTAGGTTTTTCTTACCAACCGTTTTCTTAACTCCCTTTGATTTTAGGTTGCTAGATAAAAGCTTTTAAAAATCATTGAAGATGGAGTTTTATGCTGTGTAGATTATGTCTTAGATGGGAGGAACGAAATAGATTTTTGATTCCTATAAATTTGAAGTGCTAATTTGATTATTATTAATGAAGTGATAGGGATTTTAATCCAAAACGAATTTGAAGAAAAGGGTTTATTTAATTCATAAAATATAACATGTCGATTTTTTGTTTTATTCGATTTTAATCCCTAGATCGACCTAGGGTTTTTTTTGGATCGATGGAACAAATTAGAAGTTTTGGAAATTTAGGGCTTTTATTGTGTATACAAGGTTGTCTTTAGTAGGCCTTTGTGTCGACTAGAGACCCTTTGCATGCCAAACGTAAAAATCTTGTAATTTTCTGAGTTCGTGAACCGAATAGGTGGTTCGGTCAACCAAACACCAACCAAGGATTCTCGATTGGTAAGACACCGCTTTCTATCGAGCTGTTTGTGGGTACTCGGTTGACCGAAAGTATGGTTCGGTCAACCAAGGACCGATAAGTTGCAATTTTTGGTTTTTGTGTCTAAGTGGTCTCGATCAATTGAAGGTTTGGTTCGATCAACCGAGGACCGACTCAGATTTTGTGTGTTTTCCTTGTAGGTACTCAATCAACTGAAGTGAACCTTCGATTGACCAAGGTGCCTCTTCGGTCAATCAAAAGTAGTATTCGGTTAACTGAAGGGTGCACGTTTGTTAATATGATTATGGATGGTTTACATGTGTATATGGCTGGACCGGTGGACTTGATTGAGCGTGTGTTTTACATAATGAATGAATGCATATGATTAGTTAGATAATGTGTGGATGATTGGTATTATGTCTGAGTTACAAATGTGTAGTGATGTTATGGTATGGAAAGTGAAAATATGAATGAATGTGAATATGAGTGGTTAACTATTATATGTTATATCTATGATGATCATAAAAGCATGCTAGGATGTTAAAGATGATTATGCATATGTCTTTAATGAATGTGTGCGAACGCAATGCATGTACAAGATAAGTGATATGCATGGTGTTTGTTTGGTGCATGATGTCATGGAAGGTACGGTTCATATTTCTCACACCTCAGCAAGGGTTTTGTTTGACACGGGAGCGTCACACTCCTTTATAGCTAATTCATTAGTGAACTTTATGTGTTTACCTATGAAGAACCTAGAAAGGAGTCTTGTAGTAGCAAATCTCATTGGAGGTTCAACATACTTAGGGAAGGTATGTGAGTCTTGCTTAGTTATGGTAGGTGAGTCCACATCACCAATTGACCTAATTATTCTTAACATGACGGAATTTGATGTGATTTTGGGTATGGATTCGCTAATTGCATATCATGTGCAAATAGATTGCCATAACTGAATAGTGTCTTTTGTATCACCGGAGGGTAAAATTGTAAAGGTTAGAGGGTCTAAATCTGAAACACTAAATCACTTAGCATGTTTAGACTCATGGGCAATAGATGAGAGGGGAGAGTGGGAGAAAATTCCAATAGTATGCCAATTTCGAAGTGTATTCCAAGACATACCAGGATTGCCTTCCAAGAAAGACGTAGAATTTAGCATAAACCTAATGGCTGGAGCAAACCCATTGCACTACCAACTTACCGTATGGCATCTACTGAGTTAACGGATCTGAGAAAGCAATTAGATGAGTTGCATGCCTTGCAATTCATTCAACCAAGTTCATCACCGGGGAGCACCACTTCTGTTCGTGAAGAAGAAAGACGAATCTCTTTGACTATGCATCGGCTATCGAAAGCTGAACCAAGTAACAATGAAGAAAAAAAAACTCATTGCCAAGAATAAAAGACTTGTTTGATCAATTGAAGGGAGTACGATACTTTTACAGGATCGATCTCAGACCTGGTTACCATCAACTTCGAATCAAAGAAGGAGACATTCCAAAGACAACATTCTGAACGAGGTACGGACACTTCGAATTTGTGATCACCTTTTGGATTGACCAATGCACCAGCAACATTCATGGACATAATGCAAAAGATACCGGGACAAGTTCGTGGTGGTATTCGTTGACGACATTTTGGTTTACTCCAAAACCAAGGAAGAACATGGAGGACATCTCCGACTTGCCCTACAAAAATTGGTGGATCATAAATTGTATTCAAAATTCTCTAAGTGTGATTTTTGGTAGAAAGAAGTGAAGTTCCTAGGACACATTGTGTGTGAGGATTGAATTTCAGTTGATTCAAGCAAGGTTGAAGTGACATTAAGTTGAGAACATCCCAAAGACGTATCGAAAGTTTGTAGTTTTCTTGGATTGGCAAGTTACTACTGTTGATTCATTGAAGGGTTCTCTCGCATTGCAATACCTTTGACCAAACTCACAAGGAAGGATGTGAAGTTCATTTGGGATGACGCAAGCCAAAAAGCCTTTGCAACACTCAAGGAGAAGTTGACAACAGCACCAGTTTTGACCATTCCGGAAATTAAGCGGCGTGAAGTTCGTGATCTATGCCGATGCATCATTATCGGGACTTGGCTGCGTTCTGATGCAAGAAGGGAAGGTTGTGGCTTATGCTTCAAGACAACTCAAGACACATGAAAGAAACTACCCTACACACGATCTGGAGTTGGCAGCCATAGTCTTTGCTTTGAATATTTGGCAATATCATCTCTTTGGAGAGACCTTTGAAGTATTTTCTGATCACAAGAGCTTGAAGTATCTATTCTCACAAAAAGTCCTGAACATGCGACAACGAAGGTGGATGGAGCTGGTCAACGACTACAATTTCTTACTTGAATATCATTCGGGGAAAGCAAATGTTGTAGCGGACGCACTCAGCCGGAAGCCTAGAAGTACCGTAGCACTCATGATGGTTCAAGAATGGCGGATGTACGAAAAGCTTGCTGAATTCAACATCGAAGTTCATGTAGCAGATCAAGGGGTGAGGTTGGTTATGCAACATCCTTGCTAAACCTTCACTCAAGACCAGAATCATTGAACTCAAGCAAAGGAACCATGGATGCAAGACTTAGCCAAGGATGTTGAACGACCAGATTGGACAAAAGAGGACGATGGAAGCATCAAATTGAAAGGAAGACTTTGTGTACTACAAGATGAAGAGCTGAAGAGAGAGATTCTAGAAGAAGCTCACCGATCCCGATACTCTATCCATCCAGGAAGAACAAAGATGTACTATGATCTACGACGCAACTACTGGTGGAGACGAATGAAGGTTGACATTGAAGAGTTCGTGACAAAGTGCGTGGTTTGTCAACAAGTGAAAGCTGAACACCAAAAGCCAGCTGGAACACTCCAACCTCTACCAATTGGAGAATTGAAGTGGGAACACATCTCAATGGACTTCATCACGGAACTACCCAAGACCTGCAACAATCATGACATGATTTGGGTAATTGTCAATAGGCGAACGAAATCAGCACACTTCATACCGATAAGGAATTCAATGAACACGGAAGATTTGGCGAGATTATACGTGAAGGAGATCATCTGATTGCATGGAGTACCTATCACTATCGTTTCAGATTGCGGATCACAATTCACTTCAAGATTTTAGGGGAATTTGTACAAAGCTTTGGGAACTCAATTCAATTTCAGCGCAGCATTGCACCCTCAAACCGATGGCCAAACGGAGAGAGTTAACCAAGTACTTGAAGACCTGATCAAATCATGCATTCTTGACTTCAAAGGAAGTTGGGAAGATCACATAGCACTTGTGGAGTTCTCTAATAACAATAGCTACCAAACAAGCATCAGAATGGCACCATTCGAAGCACTGTACGGAAGGCCTTGCAGATCACCATTATGTTGTGTAACGACCCACCCCACCCGACCCAATATTGTCGGCTTTTGGCTCACCCGAATCAGACTTCCCAGGGGGTCACCCATCCTGGTACTACTCCCCCGCCCAAGCACACTTAACTGCGGAGTTCTGATTGGGTTCACAGTCATCACGGCTTTAAAACGTGTTATTTGGGATCAGAGATGCACAACGCAGCGTAGCAGAACCCCTCCCACAATAATATTGTCCTCTTTGTAGCTGCC